>CAUYRH010169590.1:0-11114 GCA_963574655.1 Perodicticus potto | reverse complement strand
AATGGTGCTGGGTGAACTGGCTGGTGACCTGTAGAAGACTGAAACTCAACTTCCACCTTTCGCCATTAACAAAAATTGATTCTCACTGGATAAAAGACTTAAAGTTAAGACATGAAACTATAAACATACTAGAAGAGAGTGCAGGGAAAACACTTGAAGAAATTGGCCTGAGAGAATACTTTATGAAGAGGACCGCCCAGGCAATTGAAGCAATACCAAAAATACATTACTGGAATCTGATCAAACTAAAAAGTTTTTGCACAGTCAAGAGCATAGTAAGTAAAGCAGACAGACAACCTTCAGAATGGGAGAAGATTTTTGCAGGTTATGCTTCCGAGAAAGGTTTGGTAACTAGAATCTACAGGGAACTCAAGCTAATCAATAAGAAAAGGATAAATAACCTCATTTCTCTGTGGACAAGAGACTTGAACAGAAACTTCTCTGATGAAGACAGGCGCATGGCCTGCAAACACATGAAAAAATGCTCATCATCCTTAATCATCAGAGAAATGCAAATCAAAACCACTTTGAGATATCATCTAACTCCAGTAAGATTAGCCCACATCACAGAATCCCAAAACTAAAGATGTTGGTGTGGATGTGGAGAGAAAGTAACACTTCTACACTGCTGGTGGGAATGCAAGCTCATATGATGTTTTTGGAAAGAAGTTTGGAGAACACTCAAGGAACTAAAAGTAGATATACCGTTTGATCCTGCAATTCCTCTACTAGGTATATGCCTATATGCCAAGATGATCAAAAATCATTTTACAATAAAGACATTTGCACTAGAATGTTTATTGCAGCCCAATTCATAATAGCCAAGACATGGAAATAGCCCAAGTGCCTATTGACCCATGAATGGATTAACAAAGTATGGTATATGTGCACCATGGAATAATACTATGCAGCCATAAAAAGATGGAGACTGCAAATCTTTTATGTTTACCTGGTTGGAGCTGGAACATATTCTTCTTAGTAAAGTATTTCAAAATGGAAAAAAATTATCCAATGTACTCAATACTACTATGAAATCAATACATGACCACCTACACACTCATATGAATGGAAAAACATAACTATAGTCCAGAAAGTAGAAGGGAAGAGGAGAGAGAGAGGAGGGGGAATATGGGAAGAGGGAAGATATTTGGAGAGACCTCACCTAATATGCATGATGCAATGGTACATTCAAAACTATTAAGAAATGAGTATAATTGTGATGGATGTGTTACTTAATTCAATGTAAACTTTTCACATTATATATTGAAGCAGTACCCTGAACCCCATAAATGTATGAATGTACAAAGTTATGATTTAATAAAAATTAATTAAAAAATAAAAAATAAATTTTAGGATTATTTTTTCTGATTCTATAAAAAATAATGTTGGTATTTTGTTTGGTATTGCAATAAATCTGTAGATTTCTTTGGGAAGCATATTCATTTTAATAATATCAATTCTTTCATCCATGAGAATGAGATATTTTTCGAATTTCTGTGTCATCTATAATTTCTTTCATTAAAGTTTTGTATTTTTCTTTGTAGGGATTCTTCACCTCCTTGTTTAAATATATTCTTAGTAAACTTTTTTTGTAGCTATTGTAAATGGAATTTAATTCTTGATTTGGTTCTTAGTTTGACTGTTATTAGTTTATAGAAATGCTATGCATTTTTGTATGTTGATTTTGCATTCTGAAACTTCATCGAATTCATTTATTAAATCTAGGAGTCCTTTTGAGGACTCTGTAGGGTTTTCTAGTTACAAGATCATTATCATTAGCAAACCAAGACAATTTAACTTCTTTTCCAATTTGGATGGCATTTATTTTCTTGTCATTTCTGATTATGTGTGCTACGACTTCCAGTACTATGTTGAATAGGAATGGTGAGAGTGGACAACCTTGTCTTGATGCCCCTAGAAGGTAGGCATCTAAGGGGAATATTTTCAGCTGTTCTGCATTCAGTATATTGGTGTGGTTTTGTCATATATGGATTCTATTATTTAAGATATATTCCTTCCATTCTTATAGAGGCTTATTCTTTTAAGTATTTCTATCATGAAGGGGTGCTAGACTTTATCTTTTTCTACATTTATTGAAATGACTATACTATTTTTAATTGTGATTATGTGATGAATGACATTTATTGATTTGTTTTTCTGGAGTAAAGACAAAAGACAGGATACATTTATGTATTTTTATATGCTGAATCATCCTGAATTCCTGGAATAAAACCCATTTGATGGTAGTGTATTGTATTTTTAATATGGTATTGAATTCAGGTTGCTATTATTTTGCTGAGGATTTTTACATTTGTGTTCATTAGGGATATTGTCCTATAGTTTTTATTGTTGTTGTGTCCTTCCCTGGCTTTGGTGTCAGAGAGATACTGATTTTATAGAGTGAGTTAAAGATATTTCTTTCCTTGTCAGTTTTTCATAAAAGTTTCATTAGAATTGATGCCAGTTTTCTTTTTATGTCTGGTAGAATTTGAATATGGATCCATTTGGTCCTGGGATTTTGTGGAGGGGTGCTGATTCAATTTCACTACTGGTTATTGGTCTGTTAGAATTTCCATTTTTTTCTTGGCTTAATCTTGGTAAGCTGTTTCCAGAATATATTCATTTCTTCTAGATTTTCTAGTTTGTGCCTGTCAAGATGTTCATAGTACTTTTTAATGGTCTTCTGTATTTCTGTGGTGTCAGTTTTAATGTCTCCTTTTTCATTTCTGACTGTCCTTGTTTGAATCTTCTCTCTTTTCTTCTTGATAAATCATGCTAGTTGTCTATGAATTTTGTTTGTTTATAAAAACCCAGCTTTTCATTTTGATGATTTCTTGGTTTCAATTTTATTATTTATTTTACTTTATTTTATTTTTGGTCAGAGCTGGGTTTGAACCCACCATCTCTGTCATATGGGGCTGGTGCCCTACTCCTTTGAGCCCCAGGCACTGCCTGGTTTCAATTTTATTTAGTTCTGCTCTGATTTTTGTTTTGTTTGTTTTTTCTGCTAACTTTAGGTTTGGTTTATTCTTTTTTTTTTTTTTCCAGTTTCTTGAGATGGTTTTAATTTGCGATCTTTTAATCTTTTTGATCTAGGCAGTATGAGTTTCCCCATTAGCACTGCTTTTACCATATCCAAGAAGATGGAATGTTTTATCTCTATTTACACTGGGTTGAAAAAAATCTTTTGATTTCTATCTCAGTTTTGTTGTTTACCTAAAGATCATTGAAGAGCAGGTTTTTAACTTTCCATGCATTTATGTAGTTTTGATAATTCCTCCTTAGTATTGATTTCTAGTTTTATTCTACTGTGATCCAAGAAGATAAGTAATATGATTTCAGTTTTCTAAAATTTATTGAGACTTGTTTTGTGGCCTAACATATGATCATTTTGGGAAATATTCCATGCACTAATTAGAATATGTAGTCCAACAAGGGAATACTTCTGCATGCTGGTGGGAGTGCAAGCTAATACCTCCCTTTGGTAAGAAATATGGAGAATACTCAGGGATCTAAAAGTAGACCTGCCATTTGATCCTGCAATTCCTCTACTAGGTGTATATCCAAAAGACCACAAATCACTTTTTTTTTTTTTTTTGAGACAGAGCCTCAAGCTGTCATCCAGGATAGAGTGCTGTGGCATTACAGCTCACAGCAACCTCCAATTCCTGGGCTCAAGTGAGTCTCCTGCCTCCACCTCCCAAGTAGCTGGGACTACAGGTGCCCGCCACAATGCCCGGCCATTTTTTGGTTGCAGCCGTCATTGTTGTTTGGCGGGCCCGGGCTGGATTCGAACCCGCTAGCTCAGGTGTACGTGGCTGGCACCTTAGCCCGTTGAGCCACAGGCGCTGAGTCACAAATCACTTTATAACAAAGATATTTGCACGAGATTGTTCATTGCAGCTCAATTCATAACAGCCACACCATGAAAGAAGCCCAAGTGCCCATCAACATGTGAAGGGATTAATAAATTGTAGTATATGTATACTATGGAATATTATGCAGCCTTAAGAAAAGATGGAGACTTTATCTCTTTTATGTTTATATGGATGGAGTGGGAACATATCCTTCTTAGTAAAGTATCTCAAAAATGGAAGAAAAAATATCCCATGTACTCAGTAATATTATGAAACCAATTTACGAGTACTCACACTTTCATATGAAGAATAGATCACAACTATGGACCAGGATTAGGGAGGGAGGGGGAGGTCAGATTGAGAGATGGTGCATGGTGGGATCACACCAATGGTGCATAATGCAAGGGTACATGTCAGATCTATTAGTATAGAGTATAAATGTCTTAACACAATAACTAAGTAAACAAGATGGGGTATATATTAAAAAAAGAAAAAGAATATGTAGTCTATGGTTGTTGGATGGAATGTTTTGTAAATGTCTATTACATCCATTTGTCCTAGAGTCCAATAAAATCTCATGTTTCTTTAGTAATTTTCTGCCTCAATGATCTGTCTACTGCTATCTGAATCTCTTGCAATAATCATATAGTTTTATCCTCCATTTTGTTGATGTGTAGATCATGTTTATTGATTTACATGTTGAACCATCCTGGCATCCCTGGTATATAAATCCCACTTGATCATGGTGTGTCATTATGTTGATGTCCTGTTAATTCAGTTTGCTGGTTTCTTTTGAGGCTTTTTACTTTTATGTAAATTAGGGATACTGACTTATAGTTTTCTTTATTTTGTTGCATACTTGTTTGTTCAGGGATCAGAGTAAAACAGGTGTCAAAGATTTTTCTCCTCTTCAATTATTTGGAATAGTTTTAGGAGAATTTGTATAAGTTATTTTTAATAAGTTTCATAAAATTCAGCAGTAAAGCCTATCTGTCTGGATATTTTCTTTACTGGGATTTTTTAAAAAATTATTGTTTCCTTCGTATTACTCATTATTGATCAGTTCATGGTTTCTATTTTTTCTTGGTTATAGCATGTCAGTGAATCCCCAACAATAACAAAAAAAAAATTGGTAGTATGTATGAGTCCATGATTTATCAATTTTTCTCTAGGTTTTATAGTTTAATAACATATTGTTTTTTTACAATAGTGTCTGATGAGCCTTTGTATTTCTGTGGTATCAATTGTAATGTCTTTGTTTTCTTTCCGATATAGTTTTTAAAGCCTAAATGGTGTTATAGATGAATCTTACTAAACATTAGACAACAAATAATCCCTATCAGATAAAAACTCTTGTAAATAACATAAAAAGAAAGAACATGTGTTTTATGACGTTGACATTTGATGACGTTAATGTAGTCTTAGTACTAAAATTTAACTAGAAAAAAAAGAAGGGAATAAAATAAAAATCCAGCATTATTATCATGGAAAGACTAAATGACTACTTGAAAATAATGGTTAAGAGAAAACACTTTTAAAGAACTTGTGTTTTTCCATCTGCTTTCAGTTTACTGAATGCAGGTGCCAAATATCTAGAAAGTTAGATTTGATGTAGGTAGTGGTTTTGTCAAACAAATTTGAAGAAGCAAGAGGGGAAAAATAGTTGTGTACATACAAAAGGGAGTTATTATAACAGCAGGTCATGAAATCTATTCTGGACAAGGAAGGAAGAAAGGGTAGCACAGGTATGAATGATAATAAAAAGACCCTGAGATCAATTAACCACAGTCTGGTGTGGACAAAGATTGATTTTATCAGCAAATCTGAGATATAGGAAAAGCAATATAATTTTGGTGAAACTTAGAAACAGACATGCTAAAAGACTTCTAAAGTGAGTTTAAACAATGAGAAATTAGTAGAGATTTCACTTCAACTTGAACATCCTAGCTCTTAATCCCTTTCCTGATTTTGCTGTAACTGTCTTCAGCCCTTATCTACACAGACTTCCACATGATCCTTGTCTTCCCAGTTGCTGCTATTTTTCAGGGGTTAATTCTCTTGGGGTCAATTCAAGCTTTCCACATCACCAGTCATACTGTGTGAAGTCTCAAATTTTATGTTTATTTTGGCAATGTTGTAAATTCTAATTATCTAAAATAAATATTTGCTTCCAAGAGAGAGAAAACATCTCATAAAAATAAAATTAATTCTATTGTCATAAAATGCCCACACTGTATATGAATGTAGAGTACATTTCAACATTCTCAAAATCTGTTTATATTCCATGACAATTAAATTTCCTACAATCTGTCTCCTCCTTTTTTACTTTATTTACAATGTTTCTTTGCTTCTTTTTGAATATTAATTTTGAAATGCCATTTACAAAACCTTCAGTTTTACTGCTTTTGGTTCCACATAACAGATTAACTTGAAGTGCTAAGAACCCTTTTTTCTAGAAGTCTATAAATCTCCTCATAATGTGTATTGTTTACAACCTTCCTTTCCTCTGCTCTTCTTACCAAGAGTTCCTTCAAGGTCATCCAACTTGAAATATGTATTTATAATCATTATGTAATAAAATCTTCAGAAAATGGGACTTTTTGACATCCTTTTTTTGGTACAAACTGACATTTATTCTTCTGCCAATGTCAATAAATAAAAATGTGCAGAATACGTGTGTCACCATTCAGAAAATTGACAAAAATGACTGCGGAGTTGTCTTGTAGGTAAACCAGTTATCATTTTGTACCAGGGTCAGAAAATGTAGTGGTTAGTTTGATTTATCTTCTGGATGTGTGCCTTTTTCTTTGTAACATCAATTTCCTAAGAAGTATAACCCATCAACTTTGATAGATAACCCTTTCAGCCTCACCACCACCAGTGCATTAACATCTTGGAGGCCATCCACCATACATGTCAAATTGTAAATCAAGAGCAAATTCCTCCTAAAAGTATGTTTCTAAGATATTATTGTAAAAAAATTAAAAAGCGTTCCAAAGAAATAGAAATAAAACACATGTAAAAATTGGAATGCAGAATTCTAACTGTCGTTAGTGTCCAAAATTGCTGTCATAAGAAAAATCCGTGTTTAGAAAATACAATTGTTATCTTGATATTTCCTCCTTTTTATTACTCTTAAAAGACCCTACTTGCTGTTATTTTTATTTCTCCAGCCCAATTTCACCCTGTGCTTTTCTCTTATACTTTTTTACTTTTGATTTCTCAGTAATTTACCCTACTTGATTTTATATCCAACATTGAATACCTACCAGTTGTGTATAACTTATTTTATATTGCTTTAAAGTGTGATTTTTCCCGAACGCCAGATGAAGTAAATGTGAAACACTTTGTTGTGTGGAAATTCCAGTCACTGCATTTGTTTGGTTAAGACAACTTAATTGCTGTCAGAGGCACTTTCACTTTTAGCTAGTAAAACAAAAATTCAATGATAAGGTGAGAGCAGAGAAGAAATAATATTTCATACCTCTGCCAGGGGCTCTTCACAGCACCTAACACCAGCAAGGAGTCAATGCTCGAGGGGGGGCATCAAAGAGAGTGAGAATGGAGAATTGACAGGTAATGTTCCCATGAAATTACTGCTGAGCCAGAGGTAGGAAAATAACATCAAGCAAATATGTCAAACAAGAAACAGCTACACACAAAAGGCAACTCTCAGAGTTTTAAACATAGTAAAATGTATTTTGAAAGTAGGAAGGACTGTCTTTTCTCAAATTCTTAGCCTCGAGAGGAGTCACATCAAGGAGATCTGATGAACTGTTGCTGAAATAGAAGAAGCAGGTTGATAATACCAAAGATTTGCAAATAATTTCTAATGTTTACATTGTTTCAACACCCCAGTCTACCTTTTCTCTAACTCAGAACATTATTGGAGGAGTTAAGAAAGGACTCAAGGTTAGAAAGTAAGAAGCTGCTTAGTCTAATTCTAATCAAATCACACCGCTGTGTCATAGATAGGGAGGCACAGAGGGGTTATTGGTAAGGGAACATGGTCCCTTACTACCCGATGTACCTAATCCATCTGCAGATATGCAGGAATTTGGTGTGTACAAAGGTCTGTGGAAAAAATCTTAGGGTATTCAGATGCATATTTCAAACAAACAACGTGGTTTGATGGACTCTGTAGAGTCACTTCCACTGAAAGTCGTGCTTCAAAGAGGTCATGATGCGCAGGTGGGTAACAATGGTGAGAAGGTGGAAACTATCATCCAGACCCAGGGACAGCAGACTATACCTTAAAAAAATTAAATTCCAATTTCAAATTTTGAATTTTTATAGGTACATAATAATTGTATATCTTTATAGGATACATGTAATATTTTGGTTGGCATAAATTTGAATTGATCGCATTAGGGTAAGTGGGGTGTCCAATACCTCAGGCATTTATCATTGTTTTGTGTGTTAGGAACATTCCAGTTCTACTCTTTTGGTTATTTTATTTTTATTTTGGATTTCTAGTTCATGACAAGTGAACATAAAACATACCTCTCTAGACATTTAACTTATAAAGACCTAAACCAGTACAAAGTAGACTCTTAAATAATTCCATGTGGAAAGTGACTTCCCAGAGGTACTTATATATTTTTTTCTTTTTATTATTAAATCATAGCTGTGTATATTAATGCAATCATGGGGTACAATGTACTGGTTGTACATTGTACCCCATACAATTTGAAATATTTTCATAAAACTAGTTAACATAGCTTTCACGGCATTTTCTTAATTACTGTGTTAAGACATTTATATTCTTGGGGCGGTGCCTGTGGCTCAAAGGAGTAGGGCACCAGCCCCATATGCTGGAGGTGGTAGGTTCAAACCCAGCCCCGGCCAAAAACTGCAAAAAAAAAAAAAAAAAAAAAAAAAGACGTTTACATTTTACATTTAGTAAATTTCACATGTACCCTTGTAGGATTCACCATAGGTGTGGTCCCACCAATTACTCTACCTCTACCCATCCTCCTCCTCTTTCCTCCCCTCCCTTTTCCCTTTACCCATATTCTTGGGCTATATTTGGGTTATAGCTTTCATATGAAAGCTATGACTTGGTTTCATAGTAGGACCGAGTACACTGGATACTTTTTCTTCCATTCTTGAGATACTTTGCCAAGAAGAATATGTTCCAGCTCCATCCATATAAACATGAAAGAGGTAAAGTCTCCACCTTTTTTAAGGCTGCATAATATTCCATGGTGTACATATACCAAAATTTATTAATCTATTCATGGGTTGATGGACACTTGGGCTTCTTCCATGAGTTACCAATTATGAATTGGGCTTCAGTAAACATTCTGGTACAATTATCTTTGTTATAATGTGATTTTTGGTCTTCTGGGTATATACCTAATCGAGGAATTGTAAGATTGAATGGTAGGTCTATTTTTAGATCCCTAAGTGTTATCCAAACATCTTTCCAAAAGGAACGTATTAGTTTGCATTCCCACCATCAGTGTAGAAGTGTTCATTTTCTACATATCCACACCAACTTCTCTGGTTTGGGGATTTTGTTATATGGACTAATCTTACTAGAGTTAGGTGATATCTCAAAGTAGTTTTGATTTGCATTTGTCTGATGATTAAGGATGATCAGCAGTTTTTCATTTGTCTGTAGGCCATGTGCCTGTCTTCTTTGGAGAAGTTTCTCTTCACGTCTTTTGCCCACCCTGAAATGGGATCACTTATTCTTTTCTTGCTAATACATTTGAGTTCTCTGTAGAGTCTGGTTATTAAACCTTTGTCATAGACATAACTTGCAAATATTTTCTCCCATTCTGAGGGATGTCTGCTTGCTTTACTTACTGTTTTCTTGGCTGTGCAGAAACTTTTTAGTTTGATCAGGTCCAGTAGTGTATTTTTGATGCTGCTTCAATTGCCCAGGGGTCCTCCTCATACAGTATTCACCCAGGCCAATTTCTTCAAGAGTTTTCCCTGCACTTTCTTCTAGTATTTTTATAGTTTCAGTCTTAAGTTTAAATCTTTAATCCAGTGTGAATCTATCTTAGTTAATGGTGAAAGGTGTGGGTCCAGTTTCAGTCTTCTACAGGTCACTAGCCAGTTCAACCAGCACCCTTTGTTAAACTGAATGTTTTTAATTGGCTTGTCAAAGATCAAATAACAGTAAGTAGCTGGATTCATCTCTTAGTTCTCTATTCTGTTCCATACATCTACCTCTCTGTTTTTGTGCCAGTACCATGCTGTTTTGAAGACTATCAATTTATAGTATAGTCTGAGGTCTGGTAGTATAATTCCTCCTGCTTTGTTTCTATTTATGAGTAATGTCTTGGTTATTCGAGTTTTTTATAAAATGAAGTACTATTTTTTGGAGATCTTTAAAGTATGACAGTGGAGCTTTAATAGGGATTGCATTAAAACTGTATATTCCTTGGGGTACTATGGACATTTTAACAATGTTGATTCTTCCCAGCCATGAGCATGGTATGTTTTTCCATTTGTTACCATCTTAAACTATTTCTTTTATTAGAGTTTCATAGTTCTCTTTATAGAGATCTTTCACGTCCTTTGTTAGGTACTCTCCCAGATATTTCATATTCTTTGGCACTACTGTGAATGGAATAGAGTCCTTGACTTTTTTCAGCTTGACTATTGTTGGTATATATAAAGACTACAGAGTTATGAGTGTTGATTTTGTAACCTGAGATGTTGCTGTATTCCTTGATCACTTCTAAGAGTTTTGTTGTAGACTCCTTGATGTTTTCCAGATATACAATCATATCATCTATGAAGAGTGAAAGTTTGATCTCTTCTGATCCTATGTGGATACCCTTGATCGCCTTTTCTTCCCTAATTGCTATGGCTAAGACTTCCATTACAATGTTAAAGAGCAGTGGAGACAATGGGTAACATTGCCTGGTTCCTGATCTGAGTGGAAATGATTTCAATTTAACCCCATTCAATATGATATCGGCTTTGGGTTTGCTGTAGATGGTCTCTATTAGTTTAAGAAATGTTCCTTTTCAATTGAGAGAATCATATGGTCTTTGTTTTTTAATTTGTTTATGTGCTGGATTATATTTATAGATTTACGTGTATTGAACCAGCCTTGAGACCCTGGGATAAAACCCACTTGGTCATGGTGTATAATTTGTTTGATGTGTTGCTGAATTCTGTTTGCTAGGATCTTATTGAATATATTTGCATCAATGTTCTTTACTGATATTGGTCTATAATTTTCTTTTCTTGTTGGATCTTTTCCTGGTTTAAGGATGAAGGTGATGTTTGCTT
>CAUYRH010169586.1:0-33797 GCA_963574655.1 Perodicticus potto | reverse complement strand
AACTGAGGGAAAGCAAAAGCCTCTCCTATGCATGCTGATTTCTGAGTTTTGACTACTCAGATTTCTGAGTTTTAACTGCACACATCTACTTCCTCCAGTAAAAAGTCAGAACTGGCTCAAAGATTTCACATATGGGCTCAGTGCCTGTGGCTCAACGGGCTAAGGCGCCAGCCACATACACCTGAGCTGGCAGGTTCGAATCCAGCCTGGGCCCGCCAAACAACAATGACGGCTGCAACCAAAAAATGGCCAGGCATTGTGGCGGGCGCCTGTAGTCCCAGCTCCTTGGGAGGTGGAGGCAAGAGACTCGCTTGAGCCCAGGAATTGGAGGTTGTTGTGAGCTGTAATGCCATGGCACTCTATCCAGGGTGACGGCTTGAGGCTCTGTCTCAAAAAAAAAAAAAAAAAAAAGATTTCACATATGTAAATTAAAACTAGCTGCTATGAATTCCATGGTTTGTGAAGAATTTAAGGAAATATCCCCATCTTTCTGGCTCACATAACTTTATATTCCAGTGGTCAGGTGGAAACCAGAAAAGGCAATTCATAGTTAAAGTTCTAATTCTCTCTAGTTCCCAGGAAACTATAAAATATTAAGTCTGACTAAACTATTTCTTCGGTTACTACTTTTGTCATTCACAAGATTAGAACTAAGAAAAGATGCACATATATGCATAGACTTTCATATATTTAGACTTTCACATATATATGGGCTTTTCTTGCAGCTTGCTGTGAATAAGCGTGTTCATGAAAAGATAATCCACTTTTTCTGCCCTTTGAATATTATCTAAGTAGAGTTATGATTTAGATCTTGCTTTATTTTTTGTCTTATGCTATATATATTTGTGTCAATAAGTAAAACTAATCTTAGAGTTGCTTATTTTTTTAAATATCCTTTTTGAATCTATGGAGATTATAAGAATGTTGTAAATTTTTCAAACTGTGCTTAATGTTCTAGATCCATTTTCTATCACTTTATGTCCCCTAGGTCACTGAGATACTGGTGGTTTGTACCCTAAGCCAGGGGTCTCAAACTATAGCTTGCACTTAAATGACCTACTGAACTTGTATTGATAACAAGATTGCAAGTGACGCTGATGCTGCTGATTTAAGAACTAGCCTGTGACAACCACTGTTTTAGAGCAACCTAAATAAAAAAGAACCAGACTATGAATCCTGAAACTGGGACTCTCATCCTAGATGTCACTGTCTTGCTGTATAATGTTGGACAAGTCATTTAACCTCTCTTAGACTCCATTCCTTCATTAAATGGCATGCTTTAAATAATTCATGAAAACCCTATGTCATTCTATAACTGATCTACAAGATAGTTAACTCTACCATGCATATCAAACAATTTGAGGAATCCATACTTAGCAGCTAATGTAGTCATTGTGTTTGTGTAGGAAAATAATGTGTGTATATATATGTACATATACATTATATATGTGTGTGTGTGTGTATACAGTAGAACCTCTATCATTGACCACCTCCCTCCTTAATTTGACCTAACTTTCATGGACCCAGAAATGCACCCCATGTATGTATCAGTACAGTAGGCTTTATGTTGACCACCTCCATATATTGACCAGTTTGTTTCAGTTTCTTGGGTGGTCAAAACTGTATGTTTTTGCCCCGTACTGTTAAGATGTGCTTTAACACCATATATTTATTTCTAAAAATCATACCACTGTATGAAATTGTTCAATAAAAGCTACACAGCTTTTAAGACAAATACGGTTGGGGATCAACACTCACAAATTTCATCAGGGACTCAGTAAGGAAAGACAGAAACCTAATGAAGACAGTACCACATTTTCATACGTGTTAAATGGTTAAAAAAATACTTAAATACTACAACGACTATGAACTTTACCTTGGAAAAGACTGGAAGTTTGCTGTGGTAGTGGGCTGAGAATGGCTGTGATAGGCGAGGTATCTGAAAGGAGAGTGATCTGAAATTAGACAGACAATTGAATTACCAGACTGAGTAGGGGTGGCTCACTCTCCTCCCTGCCAGCTTCAGCACAAACACCACAGTCAAAGGATCTTTAGCAGTCTTAACTCCTGGAGAATGTCTTTGCTAGGTAGGCCCTTCAAAACATGTCACATAATACAATATTTATCATTAAAATTGCAAATTTGATCCAATATGTGGCATTCTTCTCCAGTTACCTTCCATATCCCTGCTGGAAATTCCTTGACGACTTTCTCATCTGCACTCCTGACTTTTCAGAACAACAGAAGGCTTTGAAAGTTGTAATGACATTTAAAACCATGACACCAGCCACTACTAGACTATGAAGGAGTTAGATTTGGTGATAGTCATCTAAAGTTTTCAAATATAGATCATGCTTTCCCTTTGCCAGTACTATTTGGCCATTTGAACCAAAACACTTGAATTTGTCTGAGATAGTGAACAAGGATTTTATTTTTCCTTTAGTGTAGAAAAGGTCACAAATGTGAAAGAAAGGAAAAGACAACCTTTGAGGTTAATATTAGTTGGCAGATGTTTGAAATGGGTGCACGTGGGTATTTGTGTATTTCTACATGGTTTGGTTTGCAGAAGAAGAGTGCATAAGCAAACTCAAAATTCATGTTTCATTCAAATTAACTCCTAATTTATCATTCACATTGGAATAAATTTGTGTGTTCAAAACAAGTGATGGGGCGAACTACTTGTACTTTTGCTGACAAATATTAAAACTAGGATAGAATTTTAATATTAAAACTAGGATAGAGTTTTAATTTTAAAACTTTGTTTTAGAGTCACTATGTCCTCTGTAAAATATGGGAATTTAATCTCCCATACATTTAGGAAATAACTTCTATGAGATAGGAAACAGCACAAGAGAGCAATCATTTTAATATAACTAGTCACACCATTGATTTAAATGAAAGGACTGGGCCTGCGGTTTCTCAGTGAGGAAGGTCCTGACTCAGATGTTACTGACAGCTGTTAAAATTCTACCTGAGAGAGCTTCTGATGGTGCTCAGTGACACAGAGCCATTTCCATGAAAATTGAAGTTTTCAACAAAATCAGCCCCTTTTTCTTCTCTTCAATTACGTGTCAGAAAAGTTTATCTCTTCAAAATTTCATAAATTAAAGCCAACTTTTCTTGTTGTTGTTACCTTGTATAAGACCTTTATAGGAATTGTTTTCCCATAATTACTACGAACATTTTAACAGAAGGTGAGGAAAATAAAAGACTTTCAGAAAACAGGAAGTATTAAAGAGGTAGAAACATTTCCTAGAAGCATAAGAATAATCGGTTGGAGTGATTTAAGCTCTCAGCAGAAAAAACAAAGGAACATTTTAATAACCCTAGAATTATCCTCTCTTGATTTTACACCCCACATTCTATCCATCAGGAAATCCTGTTGGCTTTGCCTTCACAATTCATCTACAATCCCCTAAATTCTCACCACCTTCATCACAGGTACCCTGACCCAACCCACTACCATCAGCACCTTGGGCTAGTAAACTCCTAACTGGTCTGCCTGCTTCTCTTATAATCCCCCTTTAAGGACAGTCTCAAATTAGCAGCCCTAGTTGTCCCTTAAGCTATGCAATGGCTTCATAATTTGTTTACAATAAAAGACAACTCATCTCTGACAATTCTCTCTCACCACACTCCAGCCATACTGGCTGTGTCGATGTTCCTGGAACAGGACAAGCATGTCCCATCTTCTGCCTCAGGGATTTTTCTCCAATGTTATTCCCTCAGTGAAACCTACCCTGTCCCACCTGTTTAAATATTGGAAGAACTTTCTTCTGGAAGAAAGGCCTTCCAAAAAAAAGCAAGTAACCAAGGTACTCAAAACTAATATGCAACCAATAGACAAACAACTACATGCACACATGTATATTGTACACGCATTGAATACACACATACATTCAAGTGAGGGAGAGGAAGGAGGAGGATGGGGGATTGGTAAGCTCTTGCAATATAAGGGTACAGAACAGCCCCTGGGCAAAGGGCTCAACCACGACTTGACTTTACCCTAAAAATGCAAACAGTGTATCCTAACCATTTGTACCCTTCTATTAATTTAAAATTTAAAAAAAATTGGAAGGACCCTTCAACACACACACACACACACACACACACACACTAGTAATTCCCTTTATGTTGCTCCTTCTCCCTATCCCATGGCACATATCTCCTTTCACCAGGTCAAATAATTTACTTTTTAGCCATGATTATCATCCGTCTTCCCTCATTAGTGTGAGAGCACCAGGGAGGCAGGGATCTTTGCTGTCTCACTTACATAACGTAAGTATCAAGAACAGTACCAAGTACTCAACCAGTGCTCAATTAATCCCAAGTGAATGAATCATTTTCAAGTTACTAGAAGTTAATATGAAAAAGGTTGTTCCTCACAGGAGAGAAAACAAGAGAAAAAGAGAAATGAATGAAAAGAAAATAACATTTTAAAAAACTTTTTTTTTAATTTTCTAACTTTTTTAAACTTAATTTTTATTAAATCATAACTGTATATATTTATGAGGTACAGTGTGATGATTTGATAGACAACGTAGAATGCTTAAGGCAAACTAATGAACATAACCATCACCTCACTTATTTTTGTGGTTAAGACTTTTATAGTGTACTCTCAGTTGTTTTGAAATGTATCCTATACATTAGGTGAGATGCTGCCAGATACCCTCCCTCTAATCACCCTCCTCCTCCCATCAAAAGACACTTTTTAAAATGTTTTATTTTTATGGGTATATAATCGTTGTATGTCTTTATAGGGCACATGTGATATTTTGATATGGGCATACAATGTGAACTAATCATATCAGGTGTTTATCATTTCTTTCTGTTATGAACATTCCTATCCCACTCCTTTAGTTGTTTTAAAGTATGCCCTAGCTTATTTTGTTATTATAGTCGCTTTGTCATGCTATCCAATATAGTTTATTTTCTCTAACTATCTAACTACATTTTGGGACCTATTAATCTCCCCTTTCCTTCTACCCTTCCCAGCCGCTTGTCACCATCATTCTACTTTCTCGTCTCCATGAGGTTAATTGCATTTTAGTATTTAGCACCCACATACAAGTGAGAATGTATGAGATTTGTTTTTCTGTGCTTGGCTTACTTCACTTAACATCATGTTCTCTAGTTCCAAGCATGTTGTTGCAAGAGGCAGGATTTCGTTCTTTAAGAAAAAGCTTGGTTGACAGTAAAGGAAAATAGAATTATGAAAATATTTCAAATTGTATATAAAACCATCACATTGTACCCCATGATTGCATTAATGTCGTTCTTTAAGAAAAAACTTGGTTGACAGTAAAGGAAAATAGAATTATGAAAATATTTCAAATTGTATATAAAACCATCACATTGTACCCCATGATTGCATTAATGTACACAGCTATGATTTAATAAAAAATAAATAAATAAATAAATAAATAAATAAAAATAAGCTGTCTACAACTATTCAATATAAGCTGTCTACAACTAGTGGGACTGGCGGAAGCTCCTTTTGATTGTTCAGATGTTTTTGAATACTAATATGGCTTCACTGGTTAGGAATCAGCTGGGGGAAAAACCAGAAAATATGGGATAAAAATTCCACTCTCTGTATTAAATGAATATTGGACATTGGCCACCTATGTCTAAAGAGAGATCTCTGCTACTCACCTCCTCCTTCTGTAAAGGATGTTACCAACTCTGGATCACAACCTTACAATTTATTTCCTTTGGTTCTGCAAGGGTGGAACTTAACAGTCCATAAGTCATTGTTATACACTATAGAATATTTAAAGATAGCCTGTCCCAGTACACTAAATGAAGAATTCAAATGCATTGATTATTCATCTTTTTGGAGGGAGAAGAAAGAGATCACATTTTCTACTGCACAGAAATAGAAAAGCAAATACCTTTCTTTGTCCCATTTTATTTATTAGGTTTATTTATTTTTTATTTATTAAGTTCCTTATTAAATAATTTATAGGTAAATATAGCTATTCACAAAGAACATAAACAAAAATACCTTGATTTTAGGATCTTATAAGTTAAAAAGTAGAAATTCTATGTAAACTAATATCAGCCTGGTAATGAATAGGCTTTGTATCACAGAAAGATAAATTGACACCATCAATCATAATCTAAATTGCCATTTTAGACTTAAGCATTCTAAGTAGCCAAATGAAAACTTAAGAAAAACAAAATGAATTTTCAAAATTACATAGG
Source organism: Perodicticus potto (assembly GCA_963574655.1). Classification (NCBI taxonomy): domain Eukaryota; kingdom Metazoa; phylum Chordata; class Mammalia; order Primates; family Lorisidae; genus Perodicticus; species Perodicticus potto. The sequence continues at coordinate 27,590 of CAUYRH010169586.1, read as the reverse complement.
GCTTTTTGTTCCAATGAGAGTAGTGTGGGCATTCAGATTTAGATAACTAAAGAAGCATAAACGGGCAATCTGAATAGTTCTACCACACCAACTCCACCTATCTGATAACAAAACAACTTTTAATCAGTATTGTGCATGGTATTTCTTTGGGCTACAATTAGTCTGGGTTAGTATAAAAGTGATCCTAAGTCTCTCCAGAAATGAATGTATACCTAGGTAAGAAAAACAAATGCTGTGCCATTTATAAAAAGTAAATTTAAGTTTCATTGGGTTAACACTTATTAAAAGAGATGGCTCTTAATTTAGAGAAACAATTCAAGGACTATTTCAAATGCATTTTTTTACAACTCTTTTTGATTTAAACATTAAAAGCTAGGAAATAGGTGAATAAATGGTACACTAAACAACTATATTCCCTTCAGCTAGATTCAACAGTTAATATTTTGCCACACTTATCTCTCTCTGTGTGTATATATATGTATCTATATATTTTATATATAAATTTTTCTCTATATTTTTGAAACTTACAGTATATTCTCACCAAAGCACTAATTTCTTGTTCTCTTCTATCCAACCCTTCAACAAATTCTTTGTGCCTATTAAGTTCCATGGGCTAATGCCACAAACAAATAAGATATTTCCCTGCAATTAAAAAAGCATATGACCCACTGAGTAAAGAACAACTGATAAGAAAGTGAGATAAAGCTGAACAGGTTAGTAGGTGCTACAAAAAAACGCATGTATCGAAAAATCTGGGATTTGAGGGTTTGAGTAAGTGGTCCATTCATTCTGGGGGGAATGGGAAGAAACTCACCAGGGAATAGACAAAGGGAAACTCAATAGAATGTCGAACTCCAGTTTTGCATATTCGGCCTGGCAAGACACATCTTCTAAGGAAGAAAAGAAGACTGATACTATTTTGTCATTACCCATGTCAACATCCTAGCTTCTACTGCACTTTCTACCTCCTAGCTGAATATACTATTGTTTTCTATATGTGGATTTACTATCTTTCTATTTCCTGAATCACAGCAAGTCAAGTTAAGGCAAGTATAGCAAGAAACTGGACCACCCCATTTCAAATTGAATCTAAATCAGTGGTTGTCAAAGTTTGATGCTCATTGGATTCACCTAGAGAGCTTTAAAAAACTAATACTAACACCAGGTTCTACTTTTAGAGATTCTGATTTAATTAGTGTGATGTGGGATTCCCCCACCAAATTATAATATGAAGCCAAGGCTAAGAACCACTGATGTAATTCTCCAACTTTAGAATGTATACAAAATATATAGAGATCTTGTCAAAATAAAGATTTTCTGGCTCTGGGGTAGGGACTAAGAGTCTCTGTTTAGTATCCAGTTAATGCCTACTCTGCTGGTCCCAGGACTCCAGTTTGAATAATGAGACTTTAGATCTACAACTACTATTGCCCAACTGTCACAACATCAATTAGATCTAGGGCCTCACTGCTGGTCACACCAGTCCAATGTTATCGTAAGCTGCAAATTAAAGAAAAAAAAAATGTTTCTCTAGTTTCAGTACTTCTCACTCCAAATCTACAAGATCTTCACACCAAACAATTCTCCAATTCTTCATGGATACTGAGTGTCCTACAATTTAATTCAATTTTGACACAGATGACCCAGAGTCAGCACAGACCCCACAGGTTAATGGCTCAGTCTCACAAAGCTGCCCCTCCTTCAGACACCAATTGCACATAATGAGTCTGCAGGTTACCCACAGCTCCTGTCCATCTTGGCTGCAAACTGGATCATCCCACGACCTTCTCCTTAAGTTCAATAACTTGCTGTAACGGCTCACAGAACTTCAGGTAAACATTTTACTTACCATTACTCGTTTATTATAAAGGATGCAAATGAATAGCCTCTGGTGCAGAGATACATAGAGTGAGGTCCAGAAGGGTCCCAAACACAGTTGCTTCTGTCCCCTTATGTGGACCTGACTGATTAAAGCACTGGCTATTGGTGATCAACTCACTCTCCAGCCTGTTCCTCTCCTGAGGAGGAGAAGGAGGGGGGCTGAGAGTTCCAAGCCTCTAAATCATGCCTTGGTCCTCCTGGTGAGCGGCCCCCATCCAAAAGTTATCCAGGGACCTCTAGCCACTGGTCATATTGGCAGCATAGACTCAGGTATGTTGAAAAGGGCTTATTGTCAATAACAAAAGACATTCCTCTCACCACATCACTTAGGAAATCGCAAAGGTTTTAGAAGTGGGTACTAAGATCAAATATATACATCGTATTATATCATATCACTCAAATCCTTCCTCCTCCACAGTTGATCTAGTCTAGTGGTACTTAAACTCCTCAGACCAGCAAGGTCAGTATCACCTAGAAACAACTGAGAAACACACATTCTTAGAGCTCACCACAGACCTACTAAATCAGGAGCTCTGGAGGTAGGGTACAGCAATCTGTGTTTTAATATCCAGTTGATGCTAACCCATACTCACATTTGAAATCAGAGACCTAGTCTATATATTTGGGAATCTTCTGGGATCCTCTTTTCATACTTTAACTCATCTAAATCAGGGATTCCACCTGATTGCATATTAGAGTTCTTAGGGTACCTTTATATCATGGCTATACCCTTTTCCCTAAAATTCTAGGAGGAGGGCTCAGTTATACAACTGTTGTTGGAAAAGCTTCCCAGGTGATTGTATTATACAACTGGGGCTGAGAATTATTGTTTTGAGTGATCTTCAGGAGGTCTCTTGATATGAAATGTTTTCCTTTAGCCAATCTCTTTTTTTTCTTTCTTTTTTTCTTTTTCTTTTCTTTCTTCCTTTTTTATTTTATTTTATTTTTTTTTTTGAGACAGAGTCTCACTCCATCTCCCAGGCTACAGTGCAGTGGCATCTTCATAGTTCATGGCAACTCAAATTCCTGGGCTCAAGCAATCCTCCTGCCTTAGCCTCCCAAGTAGCTGTGACTGACTCCAGGCATATACCACCACCCCCAGCTAGTTTGTCTATTTTTTGTAGAGATGGAATCTTGCTCTTGCCCAGGCTGGTCTCCAAGTCCTGGCCTCAAGCAAGCAATCCTCCTGCCTCAGCTTCTCAAAGTGCTAGAATTGCAGGCATGATGCCTGTTGCCAATCTGAACTTCCAAAATTCAACTGTTAATGAACACATTGCCCAGATTATTGAATGCCTCCCTCATCCCAATTGCTAACTTTGAATTCTCTTCTGCATTTCTCCTCTGTGAATATTATAGAGACATGACTAAGAAACATTCAATTTCTTCTGTCTTGCTTAGTCTATTACAGATTAATATAGATTCTTGGAGCTCACAACCTGATACAACCTGATAAGTAGAGTTTTTATAGCCAAGCCTCTTGACCAATATTCTGAAGGCTGCGTCCTGTAGATTTCCTTCTGTATCCTCTAGAAAGCCCTCCCAGCTCTCTCATACTGCTTAACTTCTTCCCAGAGCCCCATTGAGCCATTTTCTTCCATCTATCATCACACAGCATTGCTTCATATTCTTCATTTGTTTAAATGTTTTTCCTCCCCTTTTAGACTATAAACCATTTGATGCTTTTCCTAGGCCTTAAATGTCACCATACCTAAAACATCATGAGTACTATACTTAATGAAAGTTTTGTGGAATAGAAGATAAATAGCCAGGGCTAATTGTCCACACAATCTTCATCAAATTGCCAGCCTTTGGACTCTGGGCCTCAATTTTTTTCACTATTCCTCTTGAGTTGTCTTTAACCAATATATTTTCCCAAGTTATTCTCTTGGCTCAGTGTTGAAGCTCAACTGTGGCCTGATCTCCTTTTCTGAGAGTTCCCTGCAACCTCAAAACACCTTTACTGTGTCCTACCCCATGGTGGAGTTAGAATGGTACCTATGAGAAGTAACTGATTCTGTGGGTACATTCAGCAGGTATACTCCCCTCTATGGCATTTGATGTTGTGTACATGCATTTTCAATCAGCAAGCAGAAGATTAAATCTATAACTCTAGGTTTTCAAAAACAAAAAAAAATCAGTAGCTAAGAGTCAATCCCCTTATTTCAAGTATAGCATTGTTGAAGTTCTCTGCTAAGTCATATCAGCTAGCTTTGTAGCCAAGACCTGCAGGTTTTAATTACTTTAAGGGGAAAGTCTGGTGTTTAAAGAAGTCTTATTATAAACTGGCTTTTGCTTGGAAGTGAGAGGAGGCCCAGGAATGCGGCTGTGTTGGGGATCCCCCACTCAATCAAGTCTCTCTTCCTCTTTCGTAGTGATGAGACTGGTGATCCCCACGTAGAAGCACATGCAGAAGGAAAAGCGTGGAACTGGTAGACGGGAAGCCTTCACCCAGGCAGCTTGCAGGAAGTGCAGGAAGGTGGGGGGGGGAGACTAACGGGTCTCAGAAACAGGAGACATCACCTGTTAGTCTGAGACTAACAATCTCAGAAACAGGAGAACATCACCTGTTAGTCTTCAACTAACCTTTGCTCCTGGTCTAAAATGAAATGTATTTTAACACTTTTCTCTCCGTAACAGTCCAGATAAGGTGGGATATCACTGGAGCAGATATTATGCACAGAACATTTACATTCCGGGACTTATAGCCTAGTCAGCAAAATGTGAAATAGCAAATTGAAAAAGAATCAGTGTTGTAGAAAAAATAACAGTTGAATAATTTCTATTCTTTAAAGGCTGACTGTGGAGGAACCACAGACAGAAAGCTTGAGAACGCACTACTCTTGGCATTTAAACAGCAGCACTGATGTGATGGGAAGAGGAAATCAGGGTCAGGGTCATTATTTATGTTTCTGAATCTAATAGGTACCAGGCACCATGCTACACGCTAGAGATATATAGTCTCATTTAACCATAAATGCAACTCTCTGATGTCATCATGCAATTATTTTTTTTCTTATGGAACATACAGGGTTAATAAAGGAGAAATACTAAGCAAGTGAATCCCTGAAATGCATGTCCAAAGGATAAATTACACAGAAAGAGAAGGAAAACCTACTGGCTGCAGAATCTCCGGATTAAAATCTCCCTGTATAAAAATTATAAAATTAAATGTGCTTGCTTTTTAAGGTTTTAATTAGAGAATTAAGGTAAAAGCAGAAATAAAAATCTGATCTGCAGTTTTCTGCATCTGGAAAACAAGTTGTGAGAGGATGTCACCTCTGATCCTGCCTCAAATGGGGAAATGTGTTGAATGTCACCAAGGGGTCATAGTTCAGGATTCATTCACAGGAAATCTAGAACTCCGGAGCTTGACTGTGGGTTCCGAGTGAAGACCTTGCGACCCCCATCACCACCACCAAGTGCGCCAGCTCAGGAGTCTTTTCCTGCCCAAGAAAAGAAGAATCACACCTTTAGCAGAGAACCGAAGGCAGAATGAGTAAAACCCTATTTATAGGAACCCCAAAAGAAACTCCCAAACCCTCTGGCTGGTTGCCTGTGTCTTTGTCTCCTGGAACGTCTATTGCGCGATAATTTTTGTTACAAGTTAAGCAAGACCGGGCATGTGGAGAAAAGGCAGCTGGTAATTCTGCTATTGTTCTAAAGCACAGCCCTTCATGAAGGAACCAAAAGCTAGCTCTATTACCACAGGTGAGGAAACACAAACCAGGAGAGGCTGGCTTCCTTGTCTATTACCAGACGGCAGGTAGCAAAATCAGGAGTTGAACCCAAGCAAGTTATTCTTGCGTACAGAGGTGTTGCACTTCCCTCCCCTGCCATGAGGGTATTAATTAGTGTAAGGTATGAGTACGGAAACCTACTACAAGCAATGGAAAATCAGACAGCTGGAAAAAGAGGGGATGCAGAATAGCAATTCCTAGCTAATACTGTAGATGATAATCAGATAAAAGGGCAAGAAAACCAGGCTGGAGGGAGGCAGCATGTGTACTTTACTTCTTCCTGAAATCTTAGTTATTTCCAGTTAGTCTGGGTTTTTAAAATTAAGTATTAACAAAATCCAAGTAGACCAAGTTGATGTTTTCCTTCAAGATCCTAGGGTGCTGGTCAGGTACGGTGGCTCACCTGTAATCCTCTGAAAGGCCGAGGCAGGTGGATCACTAGAGCTTAGGAGTTTGATACCAGCTGAGCAGAAGCGAGACCCTCATGTCTAAAAAATAGCCAGGCGCTGTGGCAGGTGCCTGTAGTCCCAGCTACTCAGGAGGCTGAGGTAAGAGGATCACTTGAGTCCAAGAATTTGAGGTTACTGTGAGCTATGACCCCATGGCACTCTACCGAGGGCTACAAAGATTCTGTCTCAAAAAAAACAAAAAACAAAAAGATCCTAGTGTGCTTGCCACAAATACTCACTAAGAAATGGGACCTGAACAAAGCCTAAACCCCTTGAACCCTTTGGCCTGATCTCCCTTACTCTGATCCCTGGGAATAATACAAATCAAAGAAAATCCTACCAGTACAACTCCTATTTTTGAATTGTATTTTCATGGACACTTCCTAATGAGAAAGGATGCTTGATCTATTTTCCACAGAAAAGTGCTTGTGTTTTTGCCTTCTTATTACATGGTAAGGATGCAAAAAAGGAACAGAAAATAACCACAGTGACATTAGAAAAGCCCAGTGTAAATTTTGAAAGCTGGATGGAATTTTGCTGGCTGACCTGCATTTTGAAAGCTCCTTATCTTAGCTCTAAAATCAAGAAAGCATGTTTTATTTTCTGGGATAAATATAATTTTATAACTATAAAAACAGTTTTAAAGCCATTTCAAATCCTTGACAGGTTTAACCAAACTTCTTAAAATCATTCTGTCACCCAAAGAGCAGTGCAATAGAATAGACTAGAAGGACCAAATGTGTATAAAATGTTTCATTAAATAAGCGCAATTAGCAAGACCCTTGGTCCAGCACCTCGCAGCTAGGCACGCCCTCCAAACAACACAGATGATAAATAAGAACAGCATGGTGAGGCTTTGCTCATGTACCACATCTGTTCACTGCATTGGATCATGTTTTAGATTTGGGCATAGCAAGCTTGGATTGCCTTTATGTACAGTGACAGCAGTGTAATGAATGTTGTTTGAACTCGGAATTGTATAAATATGTAGACATGTTGATTTGAGAAGAGAAAACAAAGCATGTGAAAATTGGCAAAATACCCATTTCAAGAATTATAGATACTCTTAAAAAAAAAAAAAGAAAGAAAGAAAGAAAAGAAAGGACAAGCACTCCACTGGCAGACCACCCACGAAGTGCCATTAGAATCTTAAAATCTAAACAACGTGAAAAAAAGACAATGTCCTTTCCAGCTAGTGCAATTCCTGAAAGCGTTAACTTTAAAAAGCCCTCAGTTTAATCCAGCAACCTTAAAATATTTCCTAAAAATACAGGTTCCTTTTGTGTATTCAGGGGAAGCCCTTTCACATATAGGAAATGAATTGGGATAATTAGAAAAGGCTAATAATAATAATAATAATAATAATAATAGTGGCTAATATTTACTGGGCACCTTCTATGAATGAAATAGAAGTGTTATATATGTTATCTTAAGTAATCTTATCATCAACCCTATAAAATAAATATTAAATGAGACACACTATTCAAATACAGACAATAACACAAAATGAGTTGAATAAAATCACCTAGCAAGATTCAAATTCAGGCCCCTTGTTGTCAGACTTGTGGCCTGACATGCAGTAACTCCGCCCCCCCTTTTTTTACAGTGTAATTACCTTTTAATGAATCAATTCATTATTAACAATAAAAAAGAAACACATTACCTGCAAATAAGGACTTGATTTCCAGAAGAAAAAATTCCAATGACATAATCTTCCACAGAAACAAACAATTAAACAGGGAAAATTAAAAGAAATAAAAAGAGGAAAATGCCCAACAGTAATTAAAAAGAAATCTGTCTCAAGCACTGAAGAATTAATAAATGGAGTAATCTGAAAGTTTTCTCTCAATGGAGTTAAGTATTTGCAGAAGTGATATGTCTACCTGACTCCAGGAAAGAGTCTAATTAAATATGGGGAAATGTCCTTTGCCCCTATATTTCTCTGATGTTCCTTCCTACCAATAATCATTCTTTTTTTTTTCTGCTTTCCTAGTTCACTTAATACTTGAATGACTGGTAGGCCATTTCACTTTTTATTAATAATTTCCCTTTTTATGTATAGATCTCTATGATATTTAAGCTTTCCAAATGAGGCAATAATATCTTGCAGCTTTTTGTGAGTCCCCTGAGCCTTGCACATAGTAAGGGCTAAACTAATTGTTAGTTTAATCCAAGACAAGACTTACTTCCACCACTGAGATTATCCAGATGCACCAAATTTGACTAAATGGTAGCATAATAGTTATAGTTACCTAGGCAACCTTTGAAAGTTTTTGCCATGCAACTTGTATTTTCTCAAACAGTATCCAATTCTTTGCAATAGACATAATCCTTCTGTCTTTGAAATACATCACTTTGTTTTCAAACAACAGGTGCAGTGAAGCTTGCGTTATATATGAAGTGTATTTCTCAAAAGTAGAATTTGATTTTAATCTCTTCCATGCAAGAATTCATCAAGGAACCTCTCTGCAGCCAGACAGATTACATGATCCATGGCAAAACAGGAAAGTCCATGACTGGATTAGTAGAAAGAAGGGAGTGGATCAGAGTTTGAACAACATTGCCATAAAGAATAAATCAAAGCCACTAGAAAAAAGAGAAAGATAAAAGAAAAGGAAGGGTAGAGTCAGAATGTACAAGGCCTTCAAGTTGTGCAGTGAAAGTTAAGATTTAAGGTGTTCTATAAATGTTTATTGAGTGATTGAAGGAATGAGTGCATAATATCAGAGTCCCTGCACTTCACTGCACTTGACATAGTAGACATATAATGATGAGATAGTAAAAGGGGATTGAAGGTCAGAGTTAAGAGGCACTTAAGGGATACAATTAAGCTGAAACAACCAAGGGTTCTTTGGGAGCTGTGCAGAAAAACTAAGCATTGCATTGTATTGTCTTTGAAAATGCCTAAGAAGTTTTGGCCACTGCTGGCTACCAAGCAATGCATTAAAGAGTGATAGCCACATTGTGCCTCTCAGAATCATCCAGGTGGCTGGTTGAAAAGGGGGCGCACCACTTAGCGAACTCTTTCACCAGCTGTCTCTATGTGTGAGTGTCGGTGCTGCCAAACCGCACACAAATGGAACATTGGCCTCTGCAGCCGCACAAGCTCAGTGAGCCACTATCGCAGATGTGCTGTGTGCGCACAATATTCACAGTGGCTAGAGGGCAGCTAACTTCCTCAGAGGACGGTGGGCGCACCAGCTGCTGGTGACAGCAATAGAAGCAGATAGGTTCTGCCCTGTAGTTTTTAAATGCTGCCTGTTTTGAAAAGGCAGAGCCTCCAAATAATGCAGGAGCTAACAAGTTTGCAAAGGAAATGCACTTGCGATGTGGAAACCAGAGCAGCTGGGTATCCAACTGTGTGAAGAAACACAGAGGCCTCTTCTTTTCCCTCAAACTCATATTACTCACCTGGGTTTTATAGAGTCGAAAGCATATGCTTAAGCACAATTACTCAACAACTCAGACCAATTTCCACATCACAACTGCACAAATAGCATAATTCAATTCCACCTACGTGGTGACTAAGTGACTCTTGTTTGCGTGTTCTTGATGCGTACTATAAACCAGTGGCTGTAGAGGTAACGTTTTAAAACGTGTATAACACTGTACATAAAATAGAAAAAAAACAAATGACAATTACTCATCATTCAGATTAGGAAAGAACAGGACCAGGACAGCTCAAGTCTTCCCTCTTCCCCCGCAACTTTGGTAGCCCAGAACTAGCCACATAATTTGAGGGACCCAGTGCATCAGTTCATAAAGCAAAGTCCCTAGTTCAGAATTATAAAGAATTTCAAGACAGTGATAGCAGAACCTTAAATCACATCTGCTGTCCTAAACATGGGGCCTTACATCACGGATAATGCTCCCATGAAACAGGTCCTGCTAGTGCCATCTGTCATCACTCAGAAAAACCATTGCACTGAATTTTCTAGATTTGAATGCCACAGTTTCAGTAGGCTTTCCTTCATATATGGTAAGTAAATGTAACACATTTGAAATTTATAAATATGCTGTATATCCAACATTGTGTTTCTGAGGTCTGTCCATATTGAATTACAAAGTTGTCACTCATTTATTTTCATTGCTTCTATCATACCAGTTAATTAATATGTCACAATATATTTAAGCATTTTTCTATTGAAGAACATTCAGATTGTGCCCAGTTTTCATATTTGTTTCTATAAGAAATAATGCTACCAAAGACATTTTTGCTCATGTCTCCTGGTGCATATGTTTAGAGCTCCATATGTTCTAGGTATGTTTCTTATAAACAGCATAAGGCTGCAGTTGGTTTTCATCAAGTCTGACAATTCCTTTCATTACTGGTAAGACTTTTCCCTTTACATTTACTGTGGCTACTGACATATTTTGATTCACTTCTATTATCTTATTTTGTGCTTTCTATTTGTCCTACTGCTCCATGTTTTATTCCCTTCCTACCTTATTTTATTTTGTTTCATTTTTTTCTCTCCTACTTCAACTGCATTCTTTCTTATTCTGCCCTTGGAATTTTAGCACACTGTACATATCAAAGTCTGGGGTTAACCATTATCTCAACTCTCCAATGGAACTCTCCAATCTATAATGTAGAAATTATAGATCGTGTTAACCCTTATCACCCTTGTCCAAACGTACCAGCTATTGCTATTCTTAATTTTACTTCTGTCTTATTGTTTTGCCCCACAAAATAGACACATTGTTACTATTGTTTATTGTACTAGTGTTACTATTACTTTATAAAATGGGTGTTTATTTAGATTTATCTAAATTTTTACCCATTTCTTTGCTCACATTTCTTCCTATATAACAGACATTTCTTCTGGAGTCATTTTTGTTCCTTCCCACATATAGTTTTGAGAAGTTTCCTTAGTTAGAGCCTAATGGTAGTAAATAATAAACTCCCAGTTTTTGTTTATCTAAAAATGTGTTTGGTTTTGGTTCTTGAAATATAATTTTGTTTGCTAAATGCTGTAACCTTGACAGCCACTGTATCTCAACACAGCACTGTGATTTCTGTAAGTCTAATTGCTATTTCTCTCTAAAAAAGTGAATAATTTTAAGACCTTCTCTTTCTGTTTGGTTTCCCTCAGTACCACCACAATGTATATAGGTGTAGATTTCTTTTTACTTCTTCTTTTGAAATAAATTGCACTTCTCATATCTAATAATTCAAATCTATCATCACTTCTAAAAATATCTCAGCTACTATCTATCCAAATTTTGCTTCTTCTCATTCTCTCTGTTGTCTCAAATTCCAGTGTCACATCTCATTATAGCCACCATGTCTATTGCCCTCAATTTTCTATTGTCAGTCTTCTTGTTCTTTGGGCTATCTTCTGGTTTATTTTTTCATATTTATCTTCCTATTTACTAGTTCTCTCTTTAGCCATATCTCCTTGCTGCCAAGCTATTTATGATTTTTATAACAACAATTATATTTTTCATTGAAATATTTTATTATTTCTTTAGAAGCCAAATTAGTCCAAAGCTAGAAGCTAAGAGAAGTATATGTCTATTTTCCTAAGGTCAGCAGTTGACCTAGTTCAAAAGCAAGCTTTCTGGGGCAAGAGTTGTTGAGGAATGGGGCCAAATGGATAGTCTGTGTACACTTAGTCAATTACTTAGTAAGAATAACATTAATCACCTCATGTTGATGATGAGTCTATTGTCTCAGTCTGTATCAATGAGTGGAATAGGGAAGGGGTGGCTTGCCTGGTGTCAGCATATCCTCTGGATCTTTTGTTCTTGCTTTCACTTTTGACCAGGTAACAGGATAAGATACTTCCTAAGATCCAGTCAGTGCTGAAAAGAAAAGGATTTTGTGAGGTCTGAACAGACACAAATATATGATTGAAGATGTTGATGCAGATTATAGGAAGATGTGGAGTTGACATAACAAGGAAATGAGGAGAAGGAAGAATTAAAAAACTGAGATAAAAGAAAAAGAGGATGGACTGTTGACTCAGTCCCTGACTCATCAGGAACCTGATGTCAGGAAATGTATGATAAAACTGTTAATCGTAAAACCACTAGGCATAGACTTGCCTTAAAAAACTCTCTGATCTCTTAGACTGTGTATGTATGTGTGTATAATAATCTATTTTATATACATAGCATTTATATTTTAAACCTAAACTATAAGATATACTTTCGATCATATTTGATAAGTAATAATACTGTATGCTGTGACTATGGTAGAGACACAGCTTGCCAATTACATTTCTAGCAGTCATATTGAAGAATGACTATTTCACGAGAAAGCTAAAGGGATGGCTTTTTGATTCTTTCATTGGAGAAAGAAGACTATCATCTGAAGAGGCTGCTTAAGGGGACTGTTTAGATGTTGTAAAGAGCCATCAAGTTTATTATTTGTGACATAAATGGAAACTTTTTAAGTAGATTATGTTCTGACATAAAGAATTCCAGTTAAGACACCAGATTGCCAGGAAAAGACAAAAACAGCTGCTGCAGCTTGGAAACTGTACTTACTGCTCAGTTGTTCACAAAAATGTTTAGATCAACTTCACGATTTTCTAACTTTCTGCAGACAAGTGGCATGGATGTATTACAGACCTAGGGAATGGTTTCAGAAACAATGAAAGGCTGACACAAAGCCAGGAAATGTTCAAGGGATACAAGCATCGACTCCATGACCAAATGAAGCATTCGCTACAAAGACTGATATTATTGGAGAAAACATGGGCAACCAAACTATGAAACAAAATGAAAACCTAAACTGTAATAAAGTCACAGCTATTGCACTGAAGCAGTCTCTGGAGAATCAATAAACAATTTGGTTTCCAGAGGATGTGAATCCTACTTGCCAAAGAGAATCTGAGGGACCAATTGTTTTTTGATATTATTCTCTCTACACAAGTTTCTGTTTGTCTAGAGTCCGGCTATCCTTCAAACCTAGATCAGCTTTCACTGCTCCAGAAATTCCTATCTCATTAGCTAACGCTTTTCAATTTCTGTAGCCAATAGAATGTATTGACTTCCACTCACTTTTGTACCTTTGAATTCTGCAGCACAAAATTTGCATCACTGTTCATACTTGCCATACAATGACACCGCTTAGAAAAATTCATAGCAATTGCAAAGCCTGCTGACACACCATATCTCGTTTATGGTCTTAACAACTCAATGATGCCAGTGGTGGGTGCGGGGGCATTATTACTGTTATCTCGTTGTATGTATTTGGCATGCGGAAGACAGTAACTAGGAGTGGAATAGGTTTAATTTTTGACAACAAAACAAAACCTCTTGCACAGTTAAGAAAGAACAAAACCAAATCTCAGCACACAGCTAAATCTTCTTGTCCCCAGTCTAGGGTTTTTTTCCCCAGGCTGCCTTTCATAGTCTGCCTTGTTTTTACATGTTCACAGTCTCACACACTCACATAGAAGCACATATACCCTCATGTATGTCCTCACACTCACTCTCAGACATTCACACATACAAACACATACACACGTACACACAGCTCACCACCTGACACGTTAAATTGTGCTCCACTATAAAAGACTAGTAGGAACTGAATTTTAGCACTTCCACAGTGAGGCTTGTGAGTGCATTGTTTATTGAATTTAAACCAAAGAAATAGCTCTTTAATGACAATAAACATGCTGCATTATCCTGCGAGGTAGTTTAAGCAAACTATAATAAAAATCTTTATTTTCTTCCTAGATCTTGCTTGTGTCCCTACTGAGGAGATTGTTTGATTGATTAAAAAAACAAAATCATCTAGAAACAACAGAAAATGAAGGTGGATAGGCAGTAGGAAGAAATTGGGGATGCTTAGCACGTTGTCCCCTGGGCCTGTCTGGGAGAATTCTATCCTCCTTCTCAGCCAAGTGCTCACATCTGCAAGGTGGAAGGCCAGGAACCACTGGGGGAAGTGGTGCTCGAAGGGAGGCAGTGGGCACCCGACAGAATGAGCTCCACTATCTCTCAAATCTGTCATATCTCCAGGCTGTGAAACCAAAACAAACCACCATCCTGGGGAGTATTCCATAGGCTACTCTGCGTGGTGTCACCCACAGCAAAGCTCACAGAGAGCAGGTGACTTTGTATGCCCAGATATTAACACCTTCAGTGTTGGTTAGTGACACATACCTTCAAATGGTAGCAAATTGTTACTCTAGTTCCTATTACCTTATGAATGATGAATATTCTAAAATTATTGTTGGAGAGTTTTCAGTTAAGTCAATCAACTGGAGTTGTCACAGTCTGCATTAGCTAGGGTAACAAATGGATTCAGCAGAGGAGAAGAAGCCAATGAGGTCTTGCTTCTAGACCTCAAGTCTAGAAGCAAGATTTTTTTATTAAATCATAACTGTGTACTTTTAGGGGGTAAGCAAGATTTTTTAATGTGCCCCAGGGATGAAGTGACTGCAGCCATATGTGGTTACGTTTTCCAGAACAAAATAAATGAACTAAAAGTGTGTACACAGGACCTAATTGTTACAATTACTTTAGTCTTTTTTTTAGGAATTATTTCATCACTAACTTATATTACTGATATTATGAATAAATAAATAAAGAGAATCCCAAATTTTCATTCAAATGCATGAGAAATATTTAACTTTTTTTAAACATAAGAAATATATTATGCATGGTAAGAATTTATTGACTTCAAGTGATATCCTTCAGAATGACAAGAAGAACCTCAAATTTTGTAAGATTGCAGTTTGGTGGTAAACATGTTACCTATAGGCACATATTTTAATATTAAGAGCTAAGATAGTAGAACCTCCATTGTTGACCACCTCCCTTACATTGACCACCTCCCTACGTTGAACTAACATCCATATATCAGGCACAGAGGCCTAGTTCCTTATGCTGACCACCTCCTTATGCTGACCAGTTTGCTATAGTTCCTTGGGTGGTCAACTTACAGAGGTTCCACTGTATTATTGTTATACGAATACTATGGGTAGTGCTATATCTCATTTAGTCTTCACAATAGTGCATGAGATTATTCCCACTTAAAAGCTAATTCTAAATTATTTTTTCAATATTTAAATTTTCTACATTTTAAATTATTCTGATTTGAAACTCAGCAAATTTAAGAGGCTTTTTTAAGGACACACAAGGCAGTAAAGAGTATAACAGAGACAGACTGAATGCAAAGCAAATCTTGTTTTAACTCAAGTGCCTCTTGAAATCATTGGAAGCATAAATAGAGTCCATGTGTTTTGACTGAACTCTACTTCTCTTCACACAACAGCCCCCCTAACAAATTAAAAATACAACCCCCTCCCCAGGTTGTCATGGGTGAAAATGACAAAGATTTTCATACACAACCGCCGTTTAGTTTTTTTGAGAAATCATGAAACTATTTTTTTTTAGCTGCTTAAGGGTTAGAGGCAGTGAAGAGAAAGGAATACTTTCTGAGCTGGATTTGGAGCCAACTATTTGGATATTTAGAGCAAGGTTTCTCAACATCAGCACTATTGAAATTTAGGGCCAAGGGTACAATGGTGTCATAGCTCATTGCAACCTCAAACTCCTGAACTCAAGCAATTCTCCGGCCTCAGCATCTCAAGTAGCTGGGACTACAGGTGCACACTACTGTGCCAAACTAATTTTTGTAATTTTTGTAAAGACCAGGATCTCACTTTTGCTCAGGCTGTTCTGAAACTCCTGGCCTCAAGCAATCCTTCTACCTCAGCCTCCTAAACTGCTAGGATTATAGACATGAGCCACTATCCCCAGCCATAAGTTTTCATTATATGTGGAGGTGATGGAGACTGTCCTATGCATGATAGAATATTTACTAGCATCCTTGGCCTCTACTCACTAAACATCAGTAATGAAAACCAAAAATGTGTCCATACATTGTCTCCCTGGGACACAAAAATCACTCTTTCCTCCCACTGAGAACCATAAACTTTAGAAGAATGATTTGTTTTTTCTGCACCTGAAAAAATTTCTCCTTTTTCTTAATTGTACTGAGAAATGTTCCAAACTTTCTTCGGATATATAAGGAATTTGAAAAGCAGACTGCCTTCCCTACCAAGGGTGAAAGATTGCCTCAATACTTACTACCAACAGAGACTACTTGTAGCTGACAGTGACTTCCCTGACCTTCCATTTTCTGCTGCTGATAGAACATCAAAAGCATGCTGTGAGTGATAACATACATAAAAGACATTAGAGAAAATATTGTCAGTCAAATATTCACAGGTAAACCATGACAAACATGAAAAGTGGTTCCAGAATCTAGGGACTTTGTCAGTGTGCAGTGGACAGAGACAACAAAACCCAAACCAAAGTGGTGACCAAATGTGATTTCAACAAAGGTTCTAAAGCAACTCAATATGAATGCAACAATTTTTTCCACTATGGAAATAAAAGAAAATAAACATTGACTCTCACCACACAACCTACACAAAATTAGCTTGAAATATGTCAGACACCTAAAAGTAAAACCTAAAACTCCTGAAGTTCTTAAGAAAAAACACAGGGGAAAAAAATCTTCACACCTTTGAGGCAAGCAAAGATAACAAAAACAACAATGACAAAATAAGACATAAAAGATACAAATGAGAAAGAATACTTCTCTAAAATGTAAAACTGTTTTGCTTTGAAAAGTATCATTTAATCCATAACAGGCAAGCCTCAGGCTGGGGGAAAAATTTGGGCAACAAATCTGGTCATTTGTACCCTCACATAACCTGAAATTAAAAAAAAAACAAAAACAAAAAAGAGTTTCTATCCAGAAAATACAAAGATCTTTTACAACTGAAAAAAGAAGATAAAAACCATTTTTTTAATGGGCAAAAGATTTGAGTGAACATTTTGCTAAAGAAGATATATAAATATTCAACAAACACACAAAAGGCTGCTTCACGTCATTGATCATCAAGGAAATGTGAATCAAAACCACAGAAAGATAGCGCTGCACATGCATTAGATTGGCTGAAATTAATGAGATTGACTATGCCAAGTGCTGACAAGGATGAAGAGGAACTGGAACTCTCCCATGCAGGGCCAGTAGACACATAAAATATGACACTTGAGAAAAACAGGTCGACCATTTCTTAAAATGTTAAACATAAACCCGCATGTGACCCAACCATACCAGACGTAGCCATTTACTCATGAGCAAACAAAAAAATACACACATTCACATTTGAATATGAAAATATGACAGCTTTAATTATAATCAAAACTGCAAAAATAGCCAGTCTGGTGGCTCACGCTTGTAATCCTAGCACTCTGGGAGGCCAAGGTAGGTGGATTGCCTGAGCTCAGGAGTTCAAGATCAGACTTAGCTAGAGCAACACCCTGTCTTTACTAAAAATGAAAAAAACTGAGGTAAGAGAATCACTTGAGCCCAAGAGTCTGAGGGTGCTGTGAGCTATGATGCTGCAGCACTCTACAAAGGGTAAGCAACTGAGACTCTGTCTCAAAAAAAAACCTTCAAAAATAAAACCCCCACTTCAGATATATCCATACAACGGAATACCATTCAGCAATAAAAAGAAATAAATAGATACACATACGAAATAGTAGAAATGTACCTTAAAATGATAATGTAGAAGAGGCCAGCCAAAAAGAAAACATACTTTATGATTCCATTTATATAAATTCTAGAACAAGAAAACCAATTTGTAGTGATGGGAAGCAGATCAGTGTCATCTGGGACTGAAGTAAAAGGATGCACGAATTTGAAAAAGGCACAAGGAAATTTGTACAAAGACTCGTTTGCGCTCTCAGTTTTGATGATGTCTTTAAGGGTGTGTGTGTGTTGAAATTGTAAATTTTAAATATATGCAGCTTATTGTACAAAATAAAATAGAAAGGAGAAAATTCTAGGAAAAGAAAAATTTCTATCTACCTCAGCTGTGGTAGAAGAAATAATTCAACCCAGAGCCCCTATTCTACCAAAGTAACTACTGAAGATAATTTCAAGTTATATGTTGCATAAACACCCAAGCCATGACATAGTTGTGCTTGGGGAAACGAGTCGAACTAGTGTATCTTGACTTTCAGGCCAGAATTTAAAATAATACACACATCCACACATGCATATAAACACATATACTCACCACACAATCCTATTATCTGTGTAGAACAAAATTGCCTGTATTTCATCCTCTGCATTCTTTCTTTCTTTGTTTAAGGCTATCATCTTTCTGTCATTTTTTTATTCAAAGAAATAGCTAACTTTATTTAAATAAAACAATACACCTTTAGATAATGAACTGTTTGGGTGTAATTTATGTTAATACTCCAATTAAAACCAGACACTACAAAAGTTTAGAAATTTAAGAAATGCATTAATGAGGTTAATTCTATGTTCTTTTTATTTGACAATCAGGAAACCCGAAACTGAGGCAAAGTGATATTCAGTTCATATTGGAAAGGTGCCAGGCTTGAAACAGGTATACTCTGAGTGAGGTCTCCTGTCCCTAATCTAGGCTAAGTCAAACAATTAATGCAAATAGTATTATGTGAGTCGCAACAGAGAGACTAGATTGACAATCACCAAAACAAAATTATTATTTTCCCCATATCTGGCCATGTTGGGCATCTTTTCTTTTTCTGAAAAAGAGTAAAATCCAAAAAACAGAACGCAGAGAAAATTATAGACTTGAATACTTGTTAGGTGTGTTGTATCTCTGCGCTCGGCGAGTAAAGGTCTGCAATTCTGTGGCTCGTAATCACATTTAGAGCTTCCCTTTGTCTCTCTCTAATAATGGGGAATTATACATCATGGCGTAAGCGAGACATCACATGGATTTAGGATGCGCTGACTGATCTGACACAATATCAGACTCTTTCATCAGAACTTGGGTGTTACCACATCTCACCAATGTAGAAATGAATGAAAGCAATATTTTCAAAGACAATATTCTTTGCCTTTTTTTTTCACTCCAAGATCAGTAAATGCCTTGATGCAAATAACGTTATATAATCCAGAAGGTGGGTGAGCACTGAGGAAGCAAAATGAGCCAAAGACATAAAACAGAACAGAATGAAAGAAAAAGGAACATAACACAAACAGGAAATGAGGTCAACCTGACAAAAATCAAAACTTAAAGAGCAAGACCAAGGAGACTTTGTAAAAGGAGCACACATATCAAAAGTGGTAAACAAAAATAAGGGAACTTACCCTAATTATTTTTTAACATGGAAGTAATGATAGCCAAAGTAAAGGAACAACTGCGATCCAAACACACACACACACACACACACACACACACAAACACACACACGGGAAAGAATTTGCACTGCCAATGTGGCTTTGTCATTTTCCAGACCCATGACCTTGGCCAGGCCATGTAATTCCACTCTGCTTCAGTTTTTCCTGTTTCATGGAAATCATAATATAACATAAAGAAGAGTCAGTATGTGAATTGAGTGAGATAATGCTGATTGATCCATAACACAGAGCAAGAAATATTGTAATTCTAATAAATTACAGATATTTTTATAAATTTATTTAGGACCTATAATAGGTGGGGAAAACTTAATGCTATAGAGCAACTCATCAATTATACTAAAGTCACACTTGCATTCCATGCTGACATCACAGGCGTTACAAAAAGTGGCAATCATCATGTGAAAGAAACTGAGAAAATAGTTGTAATAATCCACAATGATAAAGTTCATCCAAATGATCAATAGCAGAAATACTATATGAAACGGAAGGAACTTAAAATGATTCAAATTGTTTTCCTGAATTGAAGCACAGTTTCTTTTTTTTTAATTATTTTTACATATGTGTTAATTAGGTTTCCACTTTTTGCCTTCACAGAATTTAAGACTTAAAATTTAATAACAATAACAATGTTTAAAATAAGAACTAGAAACAAAAACCACATAAAGAATGAACGAAGATAAATACACTCAGAAAAGAAAACAGATGATTAGTACATCGAAATATTAAGCAATATTAGTAATAATAATGCCAAGAAAGTAACGTTCACATTGTCAAATAAGACATTATAGAGTGCTTTGACTCTGAGGCTCAGCATGAAGTCATTAACTTCTTATTTTTTTTCCAAAGTCTCAAAAAATAGACAACTAATATTATATGAATAAAAGTAAAGGAGATAAGTAATTTATCTTCTTGCAAAAGAGAATATGAAAATAATGTGAAAAAAGTTTTTCATGTTGAGAAAGCAATTTAGAAGTCAATGGATTTAGAAATTAATCAACTTAAATTTATCTACCCTAGAATTTACTAGCGTATTATAATTTCATGAATTTTTCATACAGCGAATGGATGCCAAGTTAACAATGGCCTGTATTTTTTTCTTCACTGAAATTCTTTATCCAAATCACATTAATATGAAATGTATGAAAGCAATGTCCCTGTAAAATGATGATTAGATTCCTGGTGTTCCCATATTCCTGACATTCCTCCAGACGACAGTGACTATGTCTTATATTCCTTAGCTGATAAAATGTTTTGAATTGGTTGTGATGTTTATTTACCAACAAAAAGGCTGCTTTTGTAAAGCCAGTGCTCCAAAGTCTGTTACCTCATAGATGTATTAATCTAGGTTTTTTGTTTGTAGTCAATAAATGCATGGAAGTACCTTGATTTTAATTCCAGTTTTTGAACATTTTCACCTCATTTGGGCTTTTCCTATACAAATGGAATTTTATTAGAATAGCAAAGCAAAACATTTAGTAGACAAACCATTTATTTAAAGATTAACTAAATGATTTAGAACAAAGTATAAATTAATTCAAATTAGCTAAGGTTAGATTCTGTTCTTACTTCTTATTAGTTATCCTTCATCTGTGTAATTTAATTTTGGGATTCCCTCAGGCTCGATTACAGTGACTTTATTTTTTTTTTCTTTTTAAATATATGTATTTTATTGTTCTTCATTACATTATTTCCCCCCCCCCCCCGATTACAGTGACTTTAACTCATTCTTAAAGCCAAGTAAAGCTTGTATATCTCAGGGCAGGTTAGCAGATACTTCAAGTCTCATTTACTTTTTGCTCTCGAATCATCTGCCTTTATGCTTGTTATTGAAGCTAGACAATTTTATTCCTTGCCTAACTCTGACATTACCTGGAGATAAAAACTGTGTGAATTTCCTAATAGCTAAAAGTTGTGTTAATCTGTAGAAGAGTTTCACATCACCTTTCTTACTTTCCTGCTTAGACTTTCCAAATGTTCAGCAGTCCACAATCTCCACAGATAGAAGTCACCCCAGCATGCTATATTTGCCATAATTAATCTTCATAAGTGTCATTTAAAGTTTTTTGTTAATTTATGTTTTGAAAATTATCATTAGCAAATTAATTATAGAAACTTAGCACAAAATAGAAATGTATATGGAAAAAACTAAAATTTACTTGGAAACGCACTTTTCATTACTTTCCTAAGGCTGCCTTTACTAATTCCCACAAACTTGGTGTCTTGAAACACAGAAATTTATTCTTTCAGAGCTCAGGAGACTAGAAGTATAAAATGAAGCTAGGCTATGTTCGTTCCAAGGCTAGAAGGGTACATTCATTTCTTTCTTCTAAACCTTTGTATGATTTTACATTTTCATATGATGAAATCCCTACACTGCATTTTTATTTCTCCTTAGACAACCCATTTTATTTCAAAAATATTTAAATATTAGGAAAAAGTAGATTACATTTCTCCAGCATTTTTTTTATTCCTTTCTGTGAATCCTGGTGTCCATCTACTATCATTTTCCTTCTGCTCAAAAATCTTCCTTTCACATTACTTTTAGTTGAAGTCTTGTGGTGATTAATTATTTTAACCTTTGATATATATTTTTTAAAAATTGTCTTCCATTTTGAAGAGGGCCTGGAATTCTAAGTGGGCAGTGTTTTTCTGTTAGTACATTAAAGATATTTCCCTATCTTAAGGTTTCCATTGATTTCAACAAGAAGTCTGTTGAAATCCTTATTTTTGGTCCTTAGCATGAAATATCTATCCATGTGTAGGGCGGAGACATTTGTTTGTTTATTTGGGTTTATTTGCTCTGTTGCTTTTTTTTCCTTATTAATTCAGAACTGTGTACATTAATGCATTTCTGGGGTACAATGTGCTGATTTGATATACACTGTGAGATGCTTACATCTAACTGATTAACATCAGCTTTTCTCTTTGTCACTGGTGTTAAGCAATTTTATCATCGTGTGTGTTGGTATAGATTTCTTCCTGTTTATTATGACTGGGATTCATTCGGCATCTTAGATCTGTAGGTGTATAGTATTTAGTAAAATTGGAAATACGTTTCTCTGATCATTTTTTCTGCCCTTTTTCCTCTCTTCTCTCCTTTGGAAATATTAATTACATGTTGGCTAGGGTTCCTGAAGTTGTTTCCGGTTCACCAATGCACTGTTTTGTTTCTGGTCTTTTTAAATTTACTTTTCTCTCTGGTTTCATTGGGTTAGTTTCCCTCTACTGCTACGCCTTCCAGTTCACTAATATTTTTCCTCTGTCTTTCTAGTATGTTTCCACATTCCATTAATGAGATCCAGTGTGTTTTTCATTCCCAACATTGTGACTTTACTTTTAGAAATTTGAAATAGGTCGTCCACATATCGTCCTGTATCTATTTATCAGGTCCAACATTCCCTTTAACTTCTTGGTTGTGTGGGTTACTATTATAACTGCTATGATATCCTTATATATCTGCCTTTTTGTCTGCTTCATTTTATAGGCCAGTTTCAAATAATCAATTTTTCTCCTCATCATGGACTATATTTCTCTATTTTTTTAATGCCTAATAATTTTTACTGGATGCCCGACATTGGGAATTTTACTTTGTTAGGTGCTAATTTTTTTGATATCTTTAAAAATATTCTTGAGTATTGTACTGTACCATAGTTATATTGCACTAAAATAGTTTGATCCTTTTGAGTCTTGTTTTAAAATTTTTTTCAGCAGAAATGTAGCTGTGTTTAGCAGATAACTAATTTCAGCTTATTCCTAAGGCATAATTCTTCTGGGTACTTACCTTATGCCTCATGAATTATGAGCTTTTGCACTTTGGCTGGTGGGAATAGGAATATTCATAGTCCTGTGAATCCTCAGAGATTATTCCCTCCAGTCCCATCAAGTGGTTCATTCCTTGACCTTGGCTAAGTTTCCTCACACATAATGGGCTAATCAGTATCATTTTTTATTTTTTTTAATTTGGTTGTTTCAGGCTACATGGTAATTTAGGTACCTGTTGCTACATCTTAGCCAAAGAAGACATGTCTTAATCATATTTTTATGGGCAATTATGATTAAAATGTGTTGTATTTATTTTATCTTGATGCAAAATCAATTTAACTGTAGTATAAAGAGAAAGATCCTAAAAAGTGAAGTACGTGTAGTACAAACTGGCAAATTGGATCATTTCCTTTGTAATAGGACACCACACTGGTATTCAACACATTTAAAATAACACTAAAGAACTAAACTGAAATGTGTCACAAATATGACAACTGTCACTATGCTTTCGAGTACTTCTCTATGAATCGATTCACCATCTCAAGACATCATTATAAGAAGAATTACAATTGTTTTATAGACTAAAAATTTACACTGTTGAAATTTCACTGAAAAATTTCAAGACCAAAAAATATATGGGATTCATTTCTCTTAACCTCCAGGATCAAATTCAATGTTTCGCTCAAAACCACATTAAGCTTGTAAGTTCAAATCCCAACCCAACTTTATGATCGTCTGCACTGAAGTTTTTCCCATCAATTTAAACTGACAAGCTCAGTTTGACTCCTGGTTAATGATGTGGGTATACACACATGCATTCAGGCTGGCATTACTCACTCTACCAAACACAGAAGATCTACAAACCAGCTGATATTTAACAGTAATGCAAAATTGGGTGTTGTCAGTACGAGCTATCCAAATGAGATTTATTGGAGTTTCGATTTTCTCGTTAACCTTCTTGTAGACCAAACTTCTAAATTCAGTGCCATCATTCACATGAGATTGCAGCTCAAAGTCTGTAGCATTGTGACCCAGGGAGAAATTGTTCTCTGACAGTTTGGATTTGCCTGTGTCAGAACTCATCTGATAGCCATCAAGGCAATGTTCAAAGGCCAGTAGAACCCAGACATAAATTGTTAATCTAGAAAAATCTGTATTAATAATACTAACTGCCAAATAATACTGCCAAGACTGACACCATCCCATAAATAGGATGCCTTCAATTTTCTATGTACAGTGCAAAAATCACTTGTAGTTGACATTTCAGCCAATTATTTCTCCAAATATATTATTACTCCCATACTGGTGTGTGTGTGTATGTATAAAAATATCAGGATATTTCAGTTTTTATATAAAGTTGATAAACATATGTGCTATCCATCATCTACTGACAGTATTTCCTTTAACCTGTATCCTTGGAGACAATCAGCTTCGTGTTCCACAGAACCCCATGGGTGGAGTTATATTGCTGCCATAATCCAAAATCTCAGACTGGTATAATAATCAGATCTGTGACATGTCATATTTGTGACACAGTTCATTTTTCCTCCTTTGACAACTGATTAAAGGGACGTATTTCTCAAGGTCATTGCTATAAGCTGAGTGAGAGGCAAAAAATACAATAAAGGTAGGTGATTTGAGGCATTGGGCTACCTATTCATGTAATTTACTTATGCTCTCTGAACCAGCAAGATTGGGCTTAATTTTAAATGAATTATTTCCAACATAAACTAGATTCCTGCTTTGTATAACTTGGTAGATAGGACAATATCCAGATTATGATGCATTGCTGTCTGTTTTCATGGTTATTTGATGTCACGTACAAACTCAACAGCATGCAAGTAGACTTTTTCCAAATGACGAATCATTGTCTGAGACAGGAAAGTCCATTCTTCCTCTAAAGCACAAAGGGTCCATGTTGCCATTCCCTATAGAGTTTTCCCAGAGACCCCTTGTGAAATTCTTGCCTACCTACCACTCTATTCAAAATATCTTCAGTTCCATTAGATCTTCCAAGTGGGAGGGAAGTTTACCCTCCAGGCTGGATCTGCTTGCAAAGCCCTATCTTGCTCAGAGTTTCACTCAAAATTGGTAGTCTTCGGAGTTGTATAACAAATAGGTAAAAGTATTATTCTCAATTATGTCTCTAAAATGCAAAGACGTCCAAAAAGCACTGTGCCTTTTTCTTGGTAGTAGAAGGTTCAAGATCCAATAACTTTTCATTTACCTTGGCATGCTCTAGAATCATTTAATACTTAAAAGATTAATTGATGTGACAGGTTCCTGGATTGGTGCTGAGTTTATCTCCAACAATTCATCATTAACTTATTAGCATACTTAGAGTACTTGACATTTCTCGTTTACCAAGTTAAATTAGCTTAATGTCATCAAAATACTTGATCAGCATGATATTAGCAAAACAAAAAATAATTTAGTGTCTATATATTGGCAGAGAAGGACAATTAATAGAGCTTTTCGAACTAGTGTATTTCTAATTGCATTAGAAAAAGGAGTGACCTCTGGGCCACCTTTGGAACATTGTCAATTCTTGGTCTCTCATGATCAGTCTTTCTAACATGCTAGTTTTCTGAGCTTTCAACTTTGCCAAGGCAGTCCCAGCCTCTCTCCCTCATTTTCACCAATCCATCATCATGTCCCACATTTCAAAGCCATTCCAGTAGATTGTGTTTCTCAAACCTTAGCATACATTAGAATCCCACAGAAGGCTTCTTAAATAGCAGATTCCTGGACCTCCTCCCCCAGATTTCTGGTTCATAGTTCTAGGGAAGAGCACAAGAATTTGTGGTTCTGACATGTTTCCTGGTGGTGCTAGTGCTATTAGTCCAAGGATCACACTTTGAGATTCATTAGCTGTCATCAGTGCTGCCTCTTCTAACTGTACCTTCTTCCTGCCTGATGTATGTAAGAGTCATAGAAAATGTGATGCTGAAGCATGTCACCACCCCACTTACTAAGCTATGCTTTTTGCCATCTGACTGTCATACTATTCTAGAATTTCAATACGAAGAGCTGCATTTAGACTCTACTTGATAAGCTGGTTTGGGTTCCCTCTGAAAGCCATAGCCAAACCTGAGACAAAGACATGGGGGGTATACAGTTTATAGATAGGGAAGCCCAGAAAATAGATTTGAGGCTATGGGGAAGGCAAGACACACCAATTATGTACAAAAATGTCCATTAAGTGGGCCAAGAAGATGTGTCATGGTGCCTCACAAGTGCCTGCTCCACCAATTATCTGGATACATGAAGAAGCGAACAACGATGACCTGAAGAAATGACCAGAAGAATTGAAATTACAGTACTTGATTTCAGGAGAGAGTACTAATAATTTTGGGCTTCGAGATGGAAGTGGAGGACTTAATGAACTTTGGTGTTTTACTTTATGCTTCAGAGAGAAATTTGACCTTTATAATTATGCATATGCATTATTTTAAAATTAAATTTCATAGGGTCAACAAATTCATGAACTGTGGCCTTCCTTAACTAAAAAAATCAAGCTAGCATTCATTCTTTAATTTTTTTCCTTTAACCTATTTTGCTTTCGTCCTATTTTTCTCCCAGAGCTTCAGCTGAGAGATAATAATATAGATAAGACAGGTTCCTTTTTCATTTCTTTTTACCAGACAGCCCTGGGTGATTTGCCAAAGATCCACCCAGGACTTCTGTGTCACAAAGAGTAGACATTTTCTGAGTTCAGGGAGAGTTTTCCTCAGAGATCATTTTCTCTTTCACCTCTTTTGAGATAACTCCTGCAGGCAGCCCCCAGGGCCAGAATTAGATAATAGGAATTTAAAAATCTGACCTCAGTCTTCACTATACAAGGTCCAAGACCTTCAGGAGCAGCCAGTTTCACTGAGTTATTAATAGTCTTGGAAGCAAAGATTTTTTCTTGTGTGTTTTTTTTTCTGTTTTGACTTTTAATAAAGATTAAATGGGAGCTATTGATAACTCACTATGAAGAACTCACTCACTACTCCTTTTCTTCTTTTCTAAAGGAAAATGCATATTTAGTCTTTCAGATATTTAGTTGGTGGCAAAAATTCAAGTACTGAATGCAAAATATTAATAGTTTGCCATATTATTATATTGTTCTGTAATATTTTAGACATTTCTTCTTGGTATGCAACTAAGACTATATTATTCCTGAAAACTCTTTCACCTGTGTTCTAAAATTTCTGGCCCCAAATACTTGGAGTTAATATATTTAATAATTTTACATGAGTGATAATATTAATAAATGGACATATTTTAATCAAGAAGCCTAGATTCTTATACTCATTGTCATATAGAATTTCTTTTTTTTTTTTTTGAGAGAAAAAAAGAAACAAAAAAAGCATCTTTATTTCGTTCTGTGAACACTGTTAGTCTAACTCCAGTTATTGGCTTCATAAACTGAGAGTTCACAAGTGGCATTGACTATCACCTCAATGAGAGTGCAAAACATGGGATGGTACAACTAAAAATGAAAACAAATGACTCAAGAAGCAGAGCAATTCATCAAAATCTTGGCTAGGCACTGTGGCTCATGCCTGTAATACTAGCACTCTGGGAGGCCAAGGT
>CAUYRH010169580.1:0-18170 GCA_963574655.1 Perodicticus potto | reverse complement strand
GTTTTGGGAGATTTTGTATATTTGATTCTATTTCAGTACTTGAGATAGGCCTGTTCAGCATTTCCGGTTCTTTCTGATAAAGTTGAGGAAGTTGGTGTGCTTCTATGTATTGGTCAGTCTCTTTCCGATTTTTTTATTTCTTAGAATATAGTTTTTTGTACTATTCATTAAGGATTCTTTGAATTTCTGAAATGTCTGTTGTTATTTCCCCTTTGTCATTTCTGATTGATGATATTAGGGACTTTCCTTTTCTATTTTTGGTTAGATTGGCCAAAGTTTTTATCAATTTTGTGGAATTTTTCAAAAAACCATCTTTTGATTCATTGATCTTTTGATTAATTCTTCTGTTTTTGATTTCATTTACTTCTGCTCTAATTTTAGTTATTTGTTTTCTTCTAGGGTTTGGGGCAGGAATGTTCTTCCTTTTCCAGTTGTTTGAGATGTCCCATTAAGTTACTGACTTCCTCTCTTTCCATTTTCTCTATGCAATTCTATGAATTTCTCTTTTAGGACTGCCTTTGCAGCACCCCAAAGGTTCTGATAATTTGTGTTTTCATTATTGTTTGCTTCCAAAAATTTGGCAATTTCTCTCTTAATCTCATCTATGCCCCAACTGTCATTCAGCATGAAGTTATTTAGTTTCCATGACTTGGTATGAGTATGACCTACCTTTTTATGATGAGTTCAACTTT
The DNA here is from genome assembly GCA_963574655.1 of Perodicticus potto. Lineage (NCBI taxonomy): Eukaryota > Metazoa > Chordata > Mammalia > Primates > Lorisidae > Perodicticus > Perodicticus potto. The sequence continues at coordinate 17,478 of CAUYRH010169580.1, read as the reverse complement.
TATAATGTGATGATCAAAAAAAATGCAAGGAATAATTTCTATACCTTTAAATTTGTTGAGGTTAGACTTGTGACCTAAGATGTGACCAATTTTAGAGGATGTTACATGGACTGATGAGAAAAATGTGTATTCAGTTTTGTTAGGATGAAATGTTCTATAAATGTCTGTTAAATTCAATTGTTGTATGCTAAAGTTTAAGTCCAAAATTTCTCTGCATAATTTCTCATAGAAGGATCTATCCAACATTGCCAAAGGGGTGTTAAAATCTCCTACTATTATGGTGCTGCAGGAATCAAGTTCTTCATGTCTGTTAGAATCTCTTATAAATTATGGTGCATTCTGGTTGAGTGCATAAATGTTAATAATTGAAATCTCAGCATGTTGAGTTTTACTGTTAATAAATATGAAGTGGCCATCCTTATCTTTCCTTACTTTTGTTGGTTCAAGGCCTATTGTATCTGCAAATAAAATTGCAACACCTGCTTTTTTTTTGATTGCCATTTGCCTGAATTATAGATGACCATACCTTTACTCGGAGTCTATATTTCTCTTTTAAGGTAAGATGAGATTCTTTTATGCAGCAGATAACTGGTCTGAGTTTTTGTATCCAGTTCAGCCGACCTGTGCCTCTTTAGAAGACAATTTAAGCAATTTACATTATTTGAAACTATTGATAAGTCTGGTAGGATTTTGGGTATCAAGTTTTTCAAAAGTCCAGTGGACATTTTTAATCCTTTCACTACTGTGGAAGTTGGAGTTTGATTGAAAGTTTCTGAGTGAGTTTACTTTGGTGGTAGAGCATTGTGTTTGCCATTGTGAAGGATGGCTCTGAGAATATCCTGGAGAGCTGGTTTAGTTATGGTAAATTTCTTCAACATGTGAATGTCATTAAAGTATGTAATCTCTCCGTCATAAATGAAACTCAATTTAGCTGGATACAGGATCCTGGGTTGACAGTTATTTTGTTTTAGGAGGTTAGAGGTTGATGACACCCTCTTCTATCTTGAAAAGTTTCATCAGAAAGATTTGCAGTCATTCTAATATTCTTCCCCTTGTAGGTTATGATTTTCTTAAGTCTGGCTCCTTGTAGGATTTTGTCCTTTATATTAACTTTGGTGAAGTTAATTACAATGTGTCTAGAATATGCTTTATTTGGGTTGAATCATGCTGGGGTACTGAAATTATCTGCTATCTGAATTTCAGTATCTCTTTCCATGCTTGGGAAGTTGACCTTAATTATCTCTTGGAGTAGAGTATCTGCACCTTTCGGACCATCCTCTTCTCCTTTAGGGATTCCTGTGAGGCAAATGTTTGCTCTTTTGGAGTGGTCCTACAGTTCTCTCAGGGAATGATTCGTTTTTGCTCTCCACTTCTCTTCCTCTTTGAGTATTTGGGAGCATTCAAAAGCTTTGTCTTCAATGCCAGAGACCCTTTCTTCTGCCTGCTCCATTCTGTTACTGAGGGATTCTATTGTATTTCTCAGATCTTCAGGGCTGCAAGTTCTTGCTTCAATGTGTCAAAATCTTTGGTGATTTTGTCTTTGAATTCATTGAATTCTTGAGGCAATTTTTGAATTGCTCCTTGAATTTCTAATTCCAACTTTACCACCATTCTATTAATTTTATTTGCAATACAAATTCTGAACTCAATTTCTGACATGTCAGCCATTTGTTTATGAATGAAACCTTCTCTTGTGTCTCTTTGGTCATTCCTCGAGGGAGTTAATCTACTCTAACTATTCATGTTGCCTGACTTTTTCCACTAATTCTGCCCCGTGATTATTTTTCACCATTTGGCCAGAGAGCCTTGTAGGTGAAATTGAATTGTGGGCTCCTGGACTTGTAATTCACAAGCCCTTCACCAAGGAACTGGAACTGGTGATTGTAGCTTTCACCCTAGAGCCATACAAAGGTCCCATTCAGTACTACAGCCTGAAACTCTAGGGACCTGCTTGGTGTGTTAGGGCTAGATGTCTCTGACCTATATTTGGCTAGTCTTGTCCAATCCTAATGAATAAGGGCTTTGAGCTGAAATCTCAGTTGTAGAGATATATAAGCAACTAAGACACACTGCCCTCTCCCACAGGCAACAACTTGAAGAGGAGAATCCTATACTCCCAGAAAAACACAACCAGGGTACAACCTTGGTGGGTCCCTGGGTGTTTGGCCCAGGTCAAGAGTTCCAAACCAATTGTCCCAGTCCACACAAACACCAATCAGGTGGGAGAGTTCAAAAGGTCTTCAGCATCTAGGCAGCTGGGGTCCCTTGGCTGCTCAAGTGTAATTCACATGGGTGCTCTGTGGATTCAGAAAGGCCTTCCCAGCAAAATAGTCCAGGGGGGCTGGTGTCTCCTTTCCCACCTTGCACCTCCGTCACAACCAGGAACTACTAGCCCCACAGGACTGTGGCCTAGTTCCCTCCAATGAAAAAATGTGCCATTGACTTGGGCCTGCCAGAGTCAGAGGGAAGTCAATTCCTCGCTGTTCAAGAAATTACCCTCTGCCACCAGCTGGCTGAGGAAGTTGAAGTCTGATTACCTCGGGTGCTCAATGGAAAATGGGAAATATTCCACCGGAGCTCATTCCAAACTAGAGGTTAGCAAAGCAGCAAATATTTTTTCCCCTCAGAGACCATGCTTCTGCCCCAGCCACTCTGCTCCTCTGGTATCCCTGCAATGCAAGATCTAGTTCCCTCCAGTAGTCCACAGAATTGGGAGGCGCCTTTCCAAAATTTGACCCTGGAGGGATAGCTCCATTAATGCTGCTGCTAGGTGGGAGGTGTCTCCACTCACACAGTCATGCCTCAGCTTTTCAAACCTCCCTCTGTCATATGGAGATCCTAGCCTCTGCCCACAGCTGAGTTGCTCTTTCTCAGAACCAAGCCAGGCACCTTACCCCTTGTGCCTTTTTGCAATGTTACTGGATTCACAGTTACAATGTAGCTGCACTAACTCAGACCATGCAATGCCCAGTCATAACAAAGAAACATGAATGTTCTGGCCTCTGCAGATGTTTGGCTTCTAGACTGCCAGGCCAAAGGAAAGGGTGGACTGGGAATCCAAAGTGGCAGGGAAAATATTTGTTCAGCCTTCATGCTAGACAAGAGAATGCCCAGGCTCACAGTAAGGACTATCTGGAGAAGGAGTACCAGCTTTCCAGCAACTTGCTCACATGGGGTGAGAGAAGATGACCTCACTTCACCACTCACTAGTAGAGATCTCACAGCAAGCAAGCAAACAACTCTCTTAGGGGAGGGGACAGACATGCGTCCTCTTTGGGGTGGGATCTGTACCTGAAAATCATTTCCCTGGAGTTGCAGCTTGCCTCAGCAGAGAAGACGTGCAATTATCAATCTCTTCTCTCAGCTCATCTCCCACCTTTCAGCTTTGTTGGGTTCTTTCTGGCCATTATCTCTCCCTCTGGGCAGGAACATCTGTTGAAAGCAGGCTTCAGTTGGCTATCATCCCCCATTTCCCACTCCCTTTCAGGTTAGGGCAATAGCCAACCCCAGCTTTTAACAGAACACAAGGCACATAGAAACAAAATGAATAAATAAACGAACAAAAAAACAGTCAAACGCACAAACAGAAACAAAAACAAACACACACACACAAAACCTTCAATAGTCTGATGTAAGCATTCTCTGCAACCATAAGAGGAAGGGCATGGCTCGGCACCCATCGCTTAGCAGCCAGGCCACCAGCCACACACACCAGAGCTGGCAGGCTTGAATCTGGCCCAGGGCCTGCCAAATAACAATGACAACAACAACCCGCAAACAACCTGCTACTGTGGTGGGCACCTGAAGCCCCAGCCACCTGGGAGGATGAGGTAAGAGAAACCCTGAGTCCAAGAGAGTTAGAGGTTGCTGTCAAAATAAAATAAAATAGGGAAGCACAGAAAAAAAGAAAAAAAAAATTATTAAAAAAATTTTAACAATAACTCCTACCAGAAAGAAAAAAGGAAAAAAAAAAAGCAAAAAGAATGAGCAAAGAGAGAAAAAAAAATGGCAACAAAATTATATATATGTGTGTATATATGCCACAGGGATTGACTTTAGTAGGAATATATTTATGTTCCAATATACTTCTGGACACCAGATGGTGGCGTGAGTGGTTCCCAGGCTTATACCTGTCTCCTCACTTAAATGCTCTTGGTGTTTGCCAGAGTACCCACTTGGCGCCTAGACCCTGCTGAACTGCTGATTTCACCGATCACAAAAAATCTTCACAAGCAGGTTTCCCCAATTCTCCCTGCAACAGTTCCTGCGATGTGCGGGATGTCCTGGGCCAGTTCCAAGTGTAGGACGACTGTCTGCAGGTGAGACTCAAATCTCTGTGCCTGGCCCGCAGAAAGGTGCCTGTGGCAACCACCATCTCCCAAATTCCAAAACAATGGCCTCTTCCTGTCCGAGGTCTTTCCTGTCTGAGTGTCTGAGTGTCTCCCCCACTGCCTAACCACCTGGTGCCACGCCAGATGGCACCCCACTCTGGCTGCCTAATTCTCGGGAGTCCACACTTCACCAATCTTTCCACACACTACCTAGTTTCCCCATGAACTGTGAACTGTAATCCTCCATGGTGGGGCTGGTTGCCACCATTGCCACTAGCAGCAGGGGCGGAACCTTTCCTGGCAGTCTCTGCAACTCCGGATTATACTCCAAATCCTCAATCCGCCACCTCGCTGAACACCCCAAACTGCCACTCCGCACCAATATTTCATGCTGGGAATGATCCAGCCCACTCACTCTCACCGGTTGTTCCAGGAGAGCTGAATTAAAAGTCCACCATCATGCTCCGCCTCCTTGTCATCTTAATTAAAAACAAACAGCTCAGCAGTGTTACCTTTTAACCATGGAAGAATTACAACAACTCTCTTACAAAGTGGCTATAAAAGAAAATTGCTATAATGTGTAAATTTCTCTGCAAATTTTGTTTAAAATAACTTCTAAAAAACATTTCAAAGTGGTCTGATTTATTTTGTAAGTTAGCAGTTTCTAGTTAATGAAATCTGTTTTTCTATCAATCTTTAAGAAACTGAATCAAATTTAATTTTCATAAAGGTTGTTCATATGAAAATCCCTGTTCTGTTTTTGAAAAAAAATTCTAAATTATCCATTTTAAATGTTCACTTGTATACTTCTGTAAACATCTGGTGTATTCACATATTACACTCCAATATTACTACTGAGTAGGTTTAAAGTTTTGATTTAAAATAACTGTCAGGAATATTATTATAATAGAAGCTTGTGCAAGGACTATACAAAATTGCTTTAACAATTGAACATAGTCTAATGATGAACTCATTTAATAGCCTTAAAAACAAACAAATAATAAATAAAGAGAAGGAGAACACTAAAAGATATGAGTTGGTGACCAATGTGATCACAGAGTTAAGGTAACTATAAAAAAGGAAAAGTTTATAGACCTCTCCGGCTTTGTAAATGGAAGGAAAATCTATTTTTCAAAGTTATTCTATAGTCCCCTAACTCAGTCTCATCTATGAATAAGAGCGTAACTCTCAGTTATTGCTGTGATTGACTAGTAGAGATTGAATAGCCCTGGGAAAGAATTCTCACCATTTGGAGTTTAATGCTAAGAGATGGACTTACAAAATTATAAGTAAAAAGTATAATACAACACATAATAGTAATTAATATTGACGTTTCAAACTATAAAAAAATGTTAAAATTACTTGGAAAGGTTATAGAAGCTTTACATACACCATAAATAATGCATAAATATTCTCACCTTTGTTCACATGTCTATTGGAAATTTGGTAACCATTTTGCTACAGTCTAACATTTTCAGCCCATAGAAAATAGTATGACAAGGTATAATAATCACGTAGCACTGTTACTAATATGAACTGTATATTCATATTATGTTTACTAAATGTGCTAAATTCTAGATAGTGCTAAATTCTAGATGCCGCATCCTCAGTAATGTATAAATAGAGACCTTTGCACAATCTTTATAGAAATAATAAGATCATGTCTTCATTGAGTACCAACAAAATACATTTGCATGTTAGGGAGGATCTTTTGTTTACTGGAGGAATTTCATGGACTGCAGACTTTCAGTATTAAGATATTTCCATATTCTTTTAATGGTTTTTCAGATAAGCCTTTGTACAATAAATATTGTACTTCTCACATTTTTATGTTCTAGATAAAAAAAACATGAATATTGTCGCCTATGTTCACTTCAAGGGTTTAAAAGATTTCTTTAATTTTTGCACAAGTCTTCTGGGAGGTACAACAGCTTATTCAAGGCTTTGAAATTATTCACATAGTCATTTATTGGTTTCTTTCTTAAATGAGGCTGAAATTCTTCTCCTTTCTCTTTTGATTGCTTCTTTCCTTCTTTTTTTAAACATTCCCTTGTTGGACAATTTTTCATGCTGCTAAGAAATACAAGGCTATTTTTATCAAAGAAGAATGTGCATAATAATATAAAACATTTCAATTTTTTTAGCCTTCGCTAGGATAAAGTTCTATTATTGCTTTTAAAGTATGCCCTAGTTGATGCTATGCCTGCATTGAACTTTCATGATGTCTTTTAAGATAAAGAGTCATTTAAGGAATGCGTCTTGTTACCTACTGATTTTTCAGTACTGTCTTACTACTTTACTTTATTTTGCCAATTAATCTTCATTGTATGATATGTGTACACATTTGAACGGAGTATTTTATAAAATTGCATTAGGTAACTAAGCATTTCAAAATATAATTTTTTTTTATCTGTGCTTGCAGTCCTTGTAATTGCTTACTATATTTAGATGACGATAACAAATGTCTCTTGAGGTAAAATTTATTATTTTCCTAAGTTGCATACACAAACATCCCTGTGCTTATGACGGTCCTAAAGACTTTCCCATGATGAAAAAGCCATAAGCATGAAACAGCGCCTTGATTTAAGATGGGGTGTGCACAGACAAACCCATTATAAATTGAAAATATCATTATGTTGAAAATGCACTTTAGACTTACTATAATTTCAGTGTGAAATGGGTTTACCTGGATGAAGAACCATGTAAGTAGCGGAACAGCTGTATTTTTTTTTTTTTTTTTTTTTTTTTTTTTTTTTTTAGTTTTTGGCTGGGGCTGGGTGTGAACCTGCCACCTCTGGCATATGGGGCCGGCGCTCTACTCCTTTGAGCCACAGGCACTGCCCCGTATTTTTTTTTTTACTAAAAACATATTTTTCTATTATTTTTTATGAATGGTTAAATTCAATAAAAGGCAAATACAACAAACTTTCAAATCTTGATTATAAAACTTGTATATTTATGCTAACCACATGTATACTTTTCTAGTATTCATAAGCATAAGTCTTCAAGAAAAGTAAGTACTAATTCAGTAACTTACATATCTTCTGTTTTGGTTCTAAATGTTTCTCTTTTCTTTCTCATCATTAAGTAGAATATGGGGTTTGTGCTTACTCTGAGGAAGCCAGTTTCCGTCAGCTATCTTTCTTGAAGCTTGTGTGTGTGTGTGTGTGTGTGTGTGTGTGTGTGTGTGGTAAAAGGAATTGCTTTCCTTCTGTTTATTTATTTTCCAGTCTATCCATTTTTAGTATATAATTCTTGCTAATACATAACTAATCTTCTGTTCACAGAACCTTAGAAATGGGATACGGAGTAAAAGGAATATCTAAGCTAAGGCAGGAAAATGACAAAAATTTAGTTAGTTGTTTATAGACTGACAAAAGAAAATGAGTTTTTTGAGTAACTAAACAATTCAAGATTCTTAAGTTACTTGCAATTCAGAAAAAAATGAATCTATGTATATTTATGTGTTCTTCTTTTATTAAGATGATAAATTTTATGACTATTGATTGTGGACCTAGAAGAAACCTTTGATCCTTTTACAACATGATCACAACCACCTAACAGCTTGAGGTCTGAGGTGGGGTGGAGATTGGAGGGGCCCTCTCTTGGTCAAGCTATTTTATTTTAAAATTAAAGAACTTAAACTGATTAGGTTAATATGTCCTTCATTAATAATTAGTATTCATTAGAAATAGAATTAATTCTTAGTTTCTGCCAAGTGCAGTAGCTCACATCTGTAATCCTAGCACTCTGGGAGACTGAGACAGGAAAATCACCTGAGGTCAGGTGCTCTAGACCAGCTGGAGCCAAAGCGAGATACCTGTTTCTATTAAAATTAGAAAAATTAGCCAGGTGGCGTAATGTATGCCTGTAGTCTCAGCTACTCAGGAGGCTGAGGCAGGAGGATCACCTGAACCCAAGAGTTTGAGGTTGCTGTAAACTAGGCTGATGCCAGGGTACTATAACCAGAGCAACAGAGGAAACTCTGTCTTAAAAAAAAAAAAAAAAAAAAGTAATGGAAATAAAGCAATCATTCTTATTTTGGTCTTCCCAGTTTTAAAGCTCATACTGGCTCTGTCCAAAACTAAAATAAATGTCCTTCAACACAAGTGCATGTTTACAAAAGATTCTGCTGATATCTTTGTTACATTTTGTTTACATATTAACCTCTAAGGAATGATTTCTGTAGATCTGGATGTACATCCCTTGTAGCAGGTATTTTCAAGTCTAGATATGTGTAAAAATCTGTCAGATTCGAAGTATACCAGATTTACTTTTGAGTTCAAAGTTGCTTAGAAACATTATAACTATTCCGTCAAAAAAACACTTGCTGAAGAATTCTTTGATTTATTATTATTACACCACCTCTCTTATAGGATTTATCTGAAACTAGACAAAGAAAAATAAGCCAGAGCATAAGATTCCATGTTGCACTTTCTTTAGTTGGTCTATTTACCTCCTATCTCCTTAACATGATACCCAGAGTGGTCAGTAATACAAGGTTCTCATGGTAACCACATGATCTTTAGAGTATTTGATGCTTCTCTAATGAGGTAGACTTCATTGGTATTCCAGATTTTTAAATCAGACTTCCAACACTAACAGAGCTTAAATGTATGTAAGACTACTCTTTAATATGGTTGTTTACTGTGGAAACTTTATGGCATAAGTCAATGTATTTTATAACTGAGCCAAGGAAATTGAAATATGCTGAAGAATAATAATGGACTATTAATCAATTTGGAGACAAAAATATCAGAAAATATAAATTTTATTTAAGTCTTGTTTTAATCTTTTGCTGTGATTGTTATGTGATTTGTATTTTCTTAACCATTTTTGGGAGTAGTTTATCCCACCCGTCAGTCACATTAGAAATCATTGATAATAATAAGAAAAAATAATAAAAACAATTTTCTTCAAACCATGTTGGTCATTTATCTTTGATTACAAAGAAATATAAATAAACTAAGAGTTTTAGAAGTCAATAACTGCTTTTGGAGTTAATAGAGGGACAGATTTACCAAAACCCATTCTGCATAGCTTACGATAGATTAGATTATATATATTTTATTCACTAAAAGACTAAATATATCAATTTAAATCTCTGATTTCTATTAACTCTCAGTCTGTACTACTTTTGCTAATTAATTATTAGCTCACCTATATTTATTGGGCACCTGTTTTACTATAAATATTATATCAGTTATGTGGAAATACCCCAAAAATATTATTCACTATTAAAAAGATAAACACTAATATGGATCCGACATAAGATAAAATCAGATATTAGTCTGTTCTTATGAAACTTAAAATCTAAGGTACTGTTGAGTGCAGTAATCTTCACATAGCAGACTTTCAGCACTGCTTGGGAGTTGGTTAGCAATTCAAAATCTCCAACTGCACCCTTGTTGGTTCATATACACATTAAAGTTTATAATGCATGAAGATACATCTAATTTTACATAATGGTATTTAAAAAGGTAAACTTGTACATTTTCTGATGTTTACTGAGTATATGCAACCAACCAGATACGATTTTTAATTTCTTTTAATTCAATCTTCAGCAAGTGTATGCAGGCTACCAAATAAACCGAGTCCTTGTTCAAGTTTCTGGTTGCAAGACAGATGGTGGCCGAGGAATGGTAGTTTAGGAATCCTGGGTAAGTATTCTGTGACTACTATGAGAAAAAAAAAGTAAGACAAAATTAAACGTTGACAGTTCCTTTGAGAAGAAAGTATTTTCAGTCACCAGTACCCATAATAAATATCAAGGGAAACTGCTATAGGAAGCAAGGCTATTCTTGTCATTAAGCACTGGATAGGATTCAACCTTTCTGACTGGTGGGTAGTTCTTAACAAATGAATTCGTCTGCAAGATTCTTAGTTACTTCATTATTAACTGGGAGAAGCAAAGATTTTATTTAGAATTTTTTAAAGGATTATAAATCATATTCATATTGTGCCTGGCCTAAAAAGGGGGCCGAATTATTCAAAACCACACATTACATGATACATGTTGTCTAAAGAAGAAACATTTAGGTGCAGCACATTTCATACTTGAGTCAACAAATATGTTTCTAAAACATACGAGCTAACGCTTCTCACAGATTTTACAAATGTTATTTACTTATAAAAAAACACTATTTTATCTTTTCCTATAATTGTTATTCTAATGTGTTGCATGTCTGGCAAGTCAAAACATGAGGAAAGGGTGAACATTAATCACTTATTTCAGAATTTAACGCTATAAGAGCAAGGGCTCTGGCAGTTGTCCCCAGTGGACGAACAGTGCTGTGATGAACTGGTTTATGTGGAGGAAGAAACTGAGCTTGCTGGCCATTGCTTGGACCAGCCTATTCTGAGTTGTCTGTCTTAGGTAACTTTGCCTGAAATTAAATCTGTAATGGTGAGGAGGTGGAAAGAGTTTGGAGGGAAGGCATAGTGATAAATTTGCTTTGAAAATTACAGTATTTGTGCCTCATTTGGCTGTAGATCTAAATTATATTTTCCATGTTAATCAATTAGAAAAGGAAGTTGCTGTTTATCATGAACATATTTCCTGTCTTTCAAAAAATCAATTGTTGCTGAACTGAGAGGGTGTGTGTATGAGTCTCATAAACGTTAGCAGGAGCGTGTCATGTCGCCAGCGTCAAAGAGATTAAATCATTGGGGTTTTATTTGCATAGACTGAAATAGGCTGCTATTTTGCAAATTATTCAGTTATATTTTAGAGTTCTGTTTTAAAATTATTATGGCAAGGACAAGATAAACTAAGGCTATAAAAAATTAATCAGAGGGAATATTTTGGACTTACGATGAATGCTCTTAGTCAGGCAGAACATACTTGCCCAGCTATGCTGTTCAGTAAAATATTGAAAAATCCTTAAAATTGTTGAAAAATGTTTATTATCCTAAGCCACCTTTATCCAAGTAACATTGACATTCATACCGCTTCACTCTCTTCCTACAAACTACACATTCAAGGGTTAATGTTCACTACAGCACAGGGTACCCAAGATAATCTGTCTCTCTGCTTCTGAATAAGTTGTCTCAGTGATTTAATGACTACTGCATTACCCAGTGCCCCCAACCCCCAGCCCCAACAAAAAGAAGAAATTCTTCTTGTGTATGTGAAGAATTCCTGCTTTGATTTATAGCAGGTCATGTAGTAGAAGAGTGAAACTGTTCTGTGTTTCCACCTTCTAGAAAGCTCAAGTTACTCAGTGTTTCTGGAGCTCCCCCTAGTGGCTGGAGAAATAAGTTTCTTGAAAAATAGTTGTTTATTGAAATGGTCTTTTTCTATTTTTTTTTTTTTTTGCATTTCTTCCTTTTCTCAAATGAGGAGTAATGATTTAAACTGGAAGATATGGCTCTCAACTAACAGGTAATGAAAAAAATGGATTAGGAATATAATAAATATCTTTCTTTCTAATATATGTCATATATTATATTAATATTAATATATATTAATAAAAGTACATATTAATTATCTCCAATCCTCTGGTATTTTATGCTACTATAAGTATGTTAAGCAAATATCATCATGTAATTCTTTCACTTAAAGTAATAATCAGAAGAGTTCAAAAGCTTCTACATGTCTACATGTCATCATCACTGTTGTTCTATGGAACAGCATTCTTTTGGAATGTTTGCTTTCCAAAAATGCAAACCCTACAATTGTATAGAGTTAGACACGATGTGAGAAGGTGCTCAGAGTGAGAAACAGTGGGATAAAAATCAGTACTTGAAGAACCAGATAGTCTGAGTTCTACCGAAGCACTGAGGAAAGAGTGAATGAAATTCCATGATTTATCCAATTCTGTTGGAGCTTATTACCAAGTAGTGTATGGTCTATTATCAGTGTGACACTTTAACTGTGCCTTTTTTTTTCATTTCCAGATGTTTGGACCAGATAAGACATTTGCTTGGCTTACCTTGGTATTATGCTTTTTAATTAGGAAATGCCTCATCTACCAGATTATAAATGTTCAACAACTAATAAAAAATGAGGTTACATAATAGATGAGTATACATCTATATCTGTGTTCTGCACTACTTTCTGAATAATTATGAGCTAATTCTGAGGGCAAAGAGAATAGCTTATCAGAAGGTGAATAAGATGCCCCCTTCATTCTGCCTTCCATTTGAAGAACAGTTATTAGAGAAAAGAATCTCATTAATTATTTTCATTTTTCCCCTTTTTCTATATATCAGGCCTAGAAAAATTGAATTTGACAATTTTGGAAGAGAACAAGATTTCATTATCAGTCTAATGCTATCTTAAGTAGAAAATGGGAGCTCTGGCTATAGTTTAGAAAACAATAATGCTAAAATGAAATATTTATTTTAACTTTTGCACAAGGTAAAACATGAAATATAATCTGAAGAATATGCAGTTAAGCCATTTTCATTGAAAGGATGGCAGATAACTCTCATTTATAAAAATTAACTTGCATTAAATAACATTTCAAATTATAATCACGAAATAATTTTAGACCTTTTTGACTTTACATAAGCAATCTTCAATTTTATATACTAACAGCCACAACCAGTATAAGATAGAAATTAAATAATACCAATATCAAAGTGCATGATAAAGACACCGTGATCAAATCAACAAGCCAGTGAGATGACACGGTCACATACAGCAATCGGACAAAAAGGATAATTCAGAAAGTGCCTTCAATGTGTGACCAAAATTTTACTATATTTTATTATCCATTGTTAGGGAAAAAGTAATTAATTAAATACTATAATATGAAAAGTAAAAACTACATTAGAAGAAAATTACACTACATGCAAATTAACCAGGTGGAGGGCAAACCTTAAAAAAAAAGCAATACAGGAAAATAAGAACAGTCTGTTTTTTAAATTACTTAACTATATACATTCAAAAGCAAATATTGGCATGGCAAATATTGCATCAGGAAATGAATTTCAAAATCAAAATTTCAATTAAAATGACTAATAGTATTATTATTTAAGACAATGGTTCCAAAAGTGCAGTCACAGAGCAGTAGTATAATCATCATATAAACTTGTCAGATATGTCAAATTTTAGGGGACACTCAAGACCTATGAATCTGCAACTCTGTGGGTCATATCCTGAAAACCGAGTCGAAACACCTCTAGTTGATTCTAAAAAGTGCTAAAGTGTTCACTAGTCTGCAATATTCAAGTGCTCTTAGAAATTGACAATAGTGGCAAAACACCCACATTAGGCAGGCATTAATCACAGAGCCACAAAGACATACGTGTTTATACTGTGGATTTGATCTTATGCTATGTTAGAAGCTGATTGATCCCTCTGTAACAGATTGTTTTCTTTATGTTTGATTCTGAAGGTTCATGTCCATAGGGAAGGTGTAATTGAAAAGAAAAGAAGGCTATAAGCTGGGAAAGTTCAAATGTAGGGTGGAATACACAGGATGGAATCCTTCCAGGAAAAACTGAAACTTGTGTCCATTCCTAATGTGGGTCACTAGAAACTTCTTTCTTTCTTTTGATGAGGGCGTAGGTGTTAATATGAGGGTACATAAGGTTAGGTTCCATTCTCTGAATTTGTAAGGTAAAATTCGAGTTGTAGTTGAGTCCTTTATCCAGGAGGTGTCCTATAAACCCTAACATTATATCCATTAGGTGGGAACTTACTGAACCTTTGTCCCCCACCCCTGCTTCTTGAATTTAATTGTGTTTTTCTCTCATGTGACCTTTCAACTTAGAATTGAATCCATGGAATGCTTGATTTTCTATTCTTGAAGCACTTTACTTAGGAGAATTTTTTTTCAAATTCATCCTGGCAAATACAAAAGATGCAGAGTTTTCATCTTCTTTATGGCTGACTATTATTCCAGGGTGCACATATATCAGACTTTATTGCCCATTCATGAATGAGCTTCTATAAACATTCTAGTGCAAATGTTTTTCTGGTAAAATGATATCTTTTCTTCTGGGTAGAAGAAAGAGATTGCAGGGTCAAATGGAAGGTCAACTTTTAATTATTGGAGAGTTCTCTAAACTTGTTTCCAAAAAAGCTATACTAGTTGGCAAGCCCATCAACAGTGCATAACTGCTCTCCTGTCTCCACACCCACTCCAGCATCTGCAGCTTTGGTACTTGTGATGTGGGTTCTTCTCACTGAGGGTAGGTGATATCTGAGAGGGGTTTTGGTTTGTATTTCTCTGATGATTAGGAATGACAAGCATTTTTTCATGTGTTTGTTGGCCATTGTGTGTCTTCTTGGGAAAACATTCTGTTCATGTCACTTGCGCTATTGATGATCACTCATTGATTGATGAGGTTGTTTGCTCTTTTCTTGTTGATTCACTTGAAGTCTTTGTATATTCTATCACTAGCCCTTTATCCAATAGTAACATGCTAATATCTTCTTCCATTCTGAAGGTCATCTATTTGCTCTGGTGATTGTGTCCGGGACAGAAGCTTTGTAACTTGATCAGGTACCATTTATTTATTTTTGTCATTGCTGCAATTGCCAACGGGATCTTCCTCAATTTTTACCAAGGCTAATATTATTAAGAGATTTTTCCTCATGTTCTTTTTAGCATTTTTTTTTTTGCAATTTTGGTCAGGGCTGGGCTTGAACCCGCCACCCCTGATATATGGGGCCAGCACCCAACTCCTTGAGCCACAAGCACTGCCCTCTCTTTAGCATTTTTATCATATAGTATCTTACATTTAAATCTTCTATCCAGTGTGATTTAATTTAGCCCCGTGTAAAATATTGAAACTATGAAAGTTTTCAGATAGACTTTGTTATGGTTTATATTTCATTTTCAAGAAATATTATTGACAGTATCCTTTATGATTCACCATACAATTTTCAACATGCTAAGATTATAATCTTTGCTGGGAGAGCTTCGTTTGTTTCCATCTGGATGCATTTTATGATTCTTGATATTTGTGTATCTCAGAACGTTTGTAACTACCTATGTATGAGTAACCTGAAGAGTCCGGGACCCATTGTCACAGAGACATACATGCCTGGCCCATCAGTTTAAGAAGCTGATGGGATATTTGAAGGATAGAAGAACAGGTGTGTGTCCAGCTGCTACTTTATAATAAGATCGTATATATACGAACATCACCAGATCTGCTGTAGTGAGTGTGAGCTACAAAATTGTTGTTACTTTCATTCTATGTTTCAGGTCCTCAAGAATCTCATGCATGGCTCACACTACCCAGAAACATGTAAGGAAAAGGATTCTCGGAAATATAGGTAAGCCTACCAGACTGACACAATACAACCCAACAAGCAACCCAACAGAAAATCAGGCAAACTTATAAAAAAAGAAATTCAAATGAGGAAAAATAGCAAAAGCTGTTTAAAATTCATTTTATCAGAGATTTTGTAAAGAATAGGAATGAAAATACAGGTAAGATTTCTGTATTATTTTACCACCACCAAACTTTCAAAGGGCTATATAGGAGTGCTATCATTCATTGTTGAGGTAAATACAAATGTTATCAAAATACCAAAATTTAGTGGTCATATTTTCTTTCATTTATCAATTATGCTCCTGGTTAAAAAGTTTTAAAAAGAAAGTAAAGCATTAATGGTTATATATGTGTGTTCAAACATTGATGTCTACAATGGTATAGAAAAAAAAAGGGAACAATCTGAATTCAGAGTAATGAGATCATAATTGATAAATTTGGCATTATTTATAGTACTACTAAAAGCAACCAATTAAAAATATATCAAATTAAAGTATTTCCATAAATATTAAGTAAAAAATCTAGAGAAATTTGATGTAAAAACCATATTTCCAAAAGCAAGTAATAATAAAGAAATGTATTATAAATGTTAACTTTTGATTATACAAGCATATGACAAATAGCAGTCCTATATTTTAATATATTTTTGAGGTGTAGAAACTATTGCATGGGGCGGCACCTGTAGCTCAGTGAGTAGGGTGCCAGCCCCATATACCGAGGGTGGCGGATTCAAACCTGGCCCCAGCCAAAATGCAACAAAAAATAGCCAGGCATTGTGGCGGGCACCTGTGGTCCCAGGTATTCAGGAGGCTGAGGCAAGAGAATCACCTAAGCCTAAGAGTTGGAGGTTGCTGTGAGCTGTGCTGTTATAGCATTCCACGGAGGGTGACAAAGTGAGACTCGATTTCTTAAAAAACATATATATATATATAATGAGAATTAGAAAAAGAAGGCAAAAAGAGAGAAAAGGAATCATCTCAAAAACTCCCAACATATACAATGTTGTTTGTGTGGCTATAGGTAAATGGAGAAGCTACTGGTAGAGCTCTGAAATTCCAAAAATTTGTACTTATATATCCATTAATTACCAAAAAGAAAGAAAAGGAAAAGATCATTGTAGATTATGGTTTATAATATTTTCCTATTTAGGAAATACCAATCAAAGAGAGCTTTCTCAGGATACATGTTTGCATATAAGTACAGTATGTGAACAAAGACAATGAAAGAAAATATGTGTATGCTAGTTACTCTAAAGTGGATGTGTGGTAAGAGGGTGTGAGAGAAATTATTGGAAAATTATGGAAAATTAATTTTAATATGTCTGCTAATTTTAGAGATGTAATTTATTTCAAATTTTCAACCAAGTGTCATAGTGCAAATTTTAATCTTATATATCTTAATCAATGATATTTTATTATGGAGGTTTCTATTAAATAAATAGATACTAAAGTGCTGAAATTGTACAATAGCTTAACTACCAGATGTTTAGACATACAATTCAGTAAAAAAAAATAGTAAAATAAACTAATGGAATATACAAAAATTTTACATATATTACATTATATGTTATTTTATGAAAGGAAGAGGAAATGTCTAACCACCTAGGAGTACAGGTAATAATTTATCCAGTGAAAAAGTTCAATTATTATTTTTTTTTTTTTAATTTTTTTTGTAGAGACAGAGTCTCACTCTCTTGCCCTCTGTGGAGTGCTGTGGAGTCACAGCTCACAGCAACCTCCACCTCTTAGGCTTGAGGGATTTTCCTGCCTCAGCCTCCCAGGTAGCTGGGATTACAGGTGCCCGCCACAACGCCCAGCTGATTTTTGATGCAATTCGGCCGGGGCCGGGTTTGAACCCGCCACCCTCGGTATATGGGGCCGGCGCCCTACTCGCTGAGCCACAGGCGCCGCCC
>CAUYRH010169579.1:0-16250 GCA_963574655.1 Perodicticus potto | reverse complement strand
GCATTGAGCGTTTAGGTAGGGACAATCAAGTATTAAATAGTTCCTACCCTTTAAATTCAGAAAATCTATTTAAATCACAGATGTGGGGGGAAAATGCCACAATGCAGAGCAGTTAACGAGTAAGGAAGGTGATGGACCTTCCAGGACACGTCAGAGTCACACAGCTGGACGAGAGGGGCGGGCGTTCAACCTCAGCAGAACTATAGACTGAACCAGGTCTTGTGAATGAGCAAGTTCTACACCTGCTGGAGAGATGGGAGAGACAGCACCTGGGCCTTTGTTTTGCACGTGTTGAGGAAAAATAGTTGAAATTTAAGAACCCAACACGAAGGTTCTCTAGTGAGACTGTTCTCGTCACTACTTGACTGATACTCTCCAGGCCCGCTGAGTAATGTCGGTGCCACGCCACGCCTGGGTCAAGTGGGGGAGAGCCTGGAGTCCATAAACTTTATCTGAGAGCTTTGCTTTCTTCAAATGGGGTTGGTAATGAAGTATGCCAGGCTGCCAGAGAAACTGTGCTTGTTTTCACACGTGTCCCATGATAACAGCTTCAATTTTTAAACATGAGCAATTCCTCATTTCATTTCATTTTATTTTAGAGACAGGGTCTTGCTCTGTTGTCCAGCCTGCAGTGTAGTGCTGTGGTCATAGCTCGCTGTAGCCTTGAACTCCTGGGCTCAAGGGATCCTCCTGCCTCAGCCTCCCAAGTAGCTGGGACCACAGGCGCCCACCAAACCTGGCTAATTTCTCTGTTGCCCAGGCTGGTCCCAAACTCCCACTTCAGCCTCCCAAAGTGCTGGCATTATAGGCATAAGCCACTGTCCTTGCCTGTTTTTCTGTATACATAGTATTATGAATCCCTTCTAAATAAGAGCTAATACGTTCAGTCAACGGAGGGACAATCTAATCACTGCATCAGCCTGTTGATAGATTACCTATACCTGAGGTGACACTGTCATAACAGAAAGGGTAGGAACCCAGGGAAGCTGGAATAAAGCAGACCCTGAAACTGCAGTGGTGTCAGCTGCACCATGATCAATCTCATTCTTAGGAAGACCCGCTCTGCATTTCCCGTCTTATTGAGAACATGCGACTAATGCGTACTTGTTTCCAGGTTTCTTTCCTTCTAATGTATTTAGATGCTGTTCAAGGGTCTCCATGAGACTGCTGGGAGCCTATAATAAGAAAGCAAAAATAAATGCTGCATTCTTTCCTTTCAGAGCAAACACACTGTAACATCACTGTAACTTCGTGTGGTGGTCTGCAGACGGACCCCAGCATGTAATTCTAGGTGTCCTTGGTATTTAAATATTCAAATCCCATGGATTCTTAGGCCATCATAGATACACTGAACTCCGATGCATAACAACCAGCATTACAGTGTGGTTTCAGGGCAGAGATCACATTGAACAGACTTTTACTAAGATATTACTTATATGCAATAAACTCAAATCAAGTTCACAAGATCACAGTGAAAAATGAATAGGCATTTGTATCCAAGTCAAAAATATAAGCACCCAAGTACAAACTTACATAAGTTGGAAAATACAGTAAAATCTCACTTATCCACATTTCACTGAAACATCAGGAAAAATTATTATTATATTTAAAGGGGGGGTTAGGTCAGAGTTGTGGGAGGAAACAATTGTATTAGTCAATAACAATTAAGATTTTTCTTATCATTGAGTTATTTAATTTATATACATAATAAAGTGACTATAGCCAATATTATGTAATAATACATAGAGTACTGCATTTGGGTGAATTTATCATATTTTAACTGTTATTAAAAAGAACTTTAATGTTTCTTTTTATAAATTAAATTATAGGCAACATAAAGTGAAGGCATTTTACTGTATATGAGAAGGAAAAATAATAAGTTCATACAAATATTCCATCCAATCTATTCCTTAAGCATTACAATTTAACTTTATCTTTGTAAAATAATTTTAACATACACTAGACCTTAGCAGCAGCAAAGGCATTCAGAGAACAGCATCAGACCAAAGAGATACACAACTACATTTGCAGACAGACAATTGTTCTGGAATGTGAAACTGACTTTGAAGGACTTCAAAGTAACTCTACTGCCTGGTTAATAGCTCACAGAATTCATATTACTATACCTTTTACCCTGTACTTGTAATGATAAATTAAAATAAAATTCTTATTAAAATTTTTTAATTTGAAAATTTAGGACATTTACTATTCATTTTCATTTCACAATTGACAACTGTCTTAACATTTACATGATTATTATATATGTAGTAATTATTATAAACATAAATTATTAAGTAAAAAAAATTATCAACTTGACCAAAGTAGTAAAGGCAGGCTAGAAAGGGACGGCTCCATCAGCACTATCTAAAAAGCTTTGGGTTACAGAGTGAAAAACATTGTCAGGGGATGAATAAATTTAGAAAATTATAAAAATTAGAATTTTAAGATATAGCTCAGATAAAAATAAAATTATTCAACAAATTTTAGCATACTACAACTAGGAATGTACTTCTAAGTTTTAAGAAATAAAATTTTAAAAGAGTAAAGGAAAATTTGGTCTATACACCAGATTATAAACTATAAAGAAATGCTTACTGAATAAAGAACATAACCTTCAGAGAAAGAAAATACAAGTGGCTTCCATAATTTTAGATGAATTCACATCTGGTAACTTAAAAATCATGACAATGACACTAAGGCGGCGCCTGTGGCTCAAGGAGTAGGGTGCCGGCCCCATATACCGGTGGTGGCGGGTTTGAGCCCGGCCCCGGCCAAAATCTGCAAAAAAAAAAAAAATCACAACACTAATTGTCACTAATGGTGATGACGAGGGGATCCCAGAGGACCAGGCATTTAAGTTTAAACTTTTCATATTTCCCCCCCCCTTTTTTTTTTGAGACAGAGCCTTAAGCTGTCACCCTGGATAGAGTGCCGTGGCATCACAGCTCAGAGCAACCTCCAATTCCTGGGCTCAAGTAAGTCTCCTGCCTCCATCTCCCAAGTAGCTGGGACTAAAGGCACCCGCCACAACGCCCGGCCATTTTTTGGTTGCAGCCGTCATCGTTGTTTGGTGGGCCCGAGCTGGATTCGAACCCGCCAGCTTAGGTGTACGTGGCTGGCGCTTTAGCCCGCTGAGCCACAGGCGCCGAGCCATTTCCCTTTTTTTTTTTAAGCGGGGATCACAGTAAGGAAAAAATATATATCAAACTATAGAACTTCTTTTCAGTTAAAAGACATAGATCCTCTGAATTATAAAAGACACAGAGAAAGTGTGATGTTTGCTAAAACTAAATTTAAAACACTGTTTAAGAAAAATCAATTTCGTTTATAGTCACAAAATAGGACGCAACAAATATGGGAAAACAAAGAAATGGTTATATTTTCTCCTATAAAATTCTTAGTTACTGAAAACAAAATAAAGCCAAAAACCCTGAGGAAGGTAATCTATTGTTTTTTCTTTTGTAAAGTTTCTTAATAATTTAAGTGAGAAAATTGAAAAAGTAAGAAGGCACAGAGATCACGACAGTCACGAGAGAAGTGCGGCCACAAAACGAGACTGTGGGACCGGCTGTTTTCTCCAGGGCAGTTACCCAGGAATACACTGCCTGTGAAATGAAGTTCGGAGCCCTTCATTCTAAAGGCTTAAATGTGCTTCCCCATTTGTATCTCTTAGAAGGACATGTGAAGTCTAAGAGGAATTCCTCCGGTGTCTTTGGAGGGAAAAAGAGGACTTTGGTAGTGACACCTGCAGTGCAGGGAGGCCTCCTGCTCTCGCTGGGTCCACGGCTCTGAGGACATCCTGGCAGGAGGAAGACAACTCGGGAAAACCGTCTCTTAAATTTCCAAGGAACAAAGCTTTGATAATGCCTCTGCTGCTAAAAAAGGAGCTATGACGGCAAAGTCTCATTCATGACATCCTTAGTTGCTCATTTAAAAAACTGCCAAAGTGACTCAGAACCTGTAGCACAGTGGTTATGGCGCCGGCCACATGCACTGAGGCTGGTGGGTTTGAACCTGGCCTGGGCCAGCTAAACAACAACAACTGCAACAAAAAATAGCCGGGCATTGTGGCAGGTGCCTGTAGTCCCAGCTATCTGGGCAAGAGAATTACTTAAACCCAAGAATTTGAGGTTGCTGTGAGCTGCGATACCACGGCACTCTACCGAGTGTGACATAGTAAGACTCTGTCTCAAAAAAAAAAAAAAATATATATATATATATATATATAATTAAGGCCAGGCATGGTGGCTCACGCCTATAATCCTAGCACTCTGAGAGGCCGAGGCAGGTGGATTGCCCTGAGCTCACGTGTTTGAGACCAGCATGAGCCAGAGAGAGACCCCGCCTCTAAAAATAGCTGGGCGTTGTGGCGGGCGCCTATAGTCCCCACTACTAGAGGCTGAGGTCAGAGAATCGCTTGAGCCCAAGAGTTTGAGGTTGCTGTGAGCTCTGACGCCACGGCACTCCACTGAGGGCGACAAAGTGAGACTCTGTCTCAAAAAAAATGCCAAAGTCAATAGACCAGTCAGATGGCAGCACCAAGGAGCACGTTAGCTGCGGGCAGAGAAGCAGCAGCGGGCAGTTACTGATTTCCCAGTCTTTAAAAGGAGGCTTTTCTTTACCAATAGCTTTCAGATCAACCATAAATCCTGACATCAAAACCTATGATATTTTCATAAATGGAGATATTTTATATGTGCGATGCCCACATACCCCAAACTGGAAAAAAAATTTAAGAAAATTATTTTCTTAGAACAAATTCATAGCTAATTATGAGCCCAGGAGCCAAAAGAGAGCATCTATCTACCTACGTTTCAGATGATTTAGATCAAGGGTCCTCAAACTACGGCCCAAGGGCCACATGCATTGGTATGAATTGTATTTGTTCCCGTTTTGTTTTTTACTTCAAAATAAGACATGTGCAGTGTGGTTGGAATTTGTTCATAGTTTTTTTTGTTTAAACTATAGTCCGGTCCTCCAACGGTCTGAGGGACAGTGAATTGGCCCCCTGTTTAAAAAGTTTGAGGATGCCTGGTTTAGATTATAAACCATCATTAAAAACCATGCAAAAAATAATAAATCTAAAGAGCATTAAAATTTTTTGATCATCAGCTCTAGAAAACCATGTGAAAGTATCGAGGACATTTCAGCTCTAATATCACATTCGTTTCTTATCCCAAACAGAACTTTTGGACGCCCGTCCACATTTCAGGGATGTGTGTGAATGATTTAAACGCAGTGGTGACGACATTCTCTGCACAGCTTACAGACAGCTACGGACGAAAGCACCGCTGCCTGTCTGCTGGGCGTTCTCTAGTCTGAACGATACTCTCGGAGTTTCCACGCACATCTGTGATAGTCTCCTGTTCCCTTCTGCGGCCAGAGGGATGCTAATCCTTTTTAGTTAGGAGCATCCTATTCCTAGTCTAGACCACAGTCTGGTCCCCTCTCTCTTCTGACAGCATTCTTGTTTTCATCACCACAGTGAAATTCAGTGGCTGCGGTGGCTACAGACAAGCCCGGAAAAAGCAGGACCTACTCTGAGAAGAGCTGAACTGAGTCCCCATAACGTAAGACTTCTGACCCATCTCTGAGGATTACACGCTGTCTGAAGGACTAAGCCCGGAACACCTCGTATTCCAGCTCAGAAGTGACTGTACGGCCATGGAGAGCCACATTCACGCCGAGGCCTCCGAGAATCAGGGAGGGTGCTCAGCTCTGCGCAGCTCACGATCCCCAAAGAAACCACAACAATGTTACTTATTCAGAAATGTCAGGAGCATACTCTTGTATTGGGATTTAAATAAACACTGCAGAATTGAACTACAGGAATTTTTGTACGAAGAAATAATTTAAAGGTAAATGTCAGTATTGAAATGTATGTGGCTTTTAAAGTCATAACAAAAGCAGAGGATAGAGAATCTGCCAAAAGATTCTAGTGAATTTCTCCCACAGAATAGTTTTCTACCAGACTCAGGGCAGGGTCTTGCCTCCTTGGAGGTCGAGTCTCTGTTCTCCAAATTATGAAAACATACAGCATACATCATCAAATAAAGTCTCATGTTTCTGGACTTCTGGAGAGGAGATTACATAAATTATGATGAGTATTATAATATCCTTAAAACTAAACCCAAGTATATAAACCTTTCTTTCAGTGATATACTATCATTTTCTAATTTTAAAAACAAAAAGGAATTGAAGTGGCTCTTTACATCTTTCCTTGGATCCATTCAGACTCTTCGCAAACTAAGTGAGAGAAATGCCTATTTTCTTCTTCTTCTTCTTTTTTTTTTTTTTTGCGACAGAGTCTCACTGTGTCGCCCTCGGTAGAGTGCCGTCGTGTCACAGCTCACAGCAACCTCAAACTCTTGGGCTTAAGAGAGTCTCTTGTCTTAGCCTCCCAGCGTGGACTACGGGCGCCTGCCACAATGGCCAGTTATTTTTCTGTTGCTGTTGCAGTTGTCATCATCATTGTTGTTTAGCAGGCCTAGGCCGGGTTCGAGCCTGCCAGCCTGGGCGCATGTGGCCAGTGCTGTAACCACTGTGCTACCGGCGCTGAGCCAAAAATATTTTCTTTTTAACTAAGAGCCAATCCTTAATGAAATGCCTATTAATAGTTTGTCTTTTATTCGACAGTCATGTTGTCTACACAGTAAGACGATTTGCCACTTCTAGAAGCTATTCGTTGAGCAAAATATTTTAATGCTTCAAAAGTTAACACGTATTATTTATCTGGGTTATTTTTTAAAAATATATAAATGTTTGTTCTAATTTAAATGAAAACATTTACTTTCTTTGCTTTTTATTAAACTATTACAAAGATAAATATCTAATAAAGTGATTTTTAATAGTACTTGATTTATGTACACTTAATTTTTAGCCATAAACAAAATAATACCAATATCTTATTCATGATGTGCTCAGTTAAACTAATTTCCCATAGTAGCAGAAATATTTTATACTAATGTTCTGTCTACTAGAAAGAGTTACCTCCCAACTTTTAAACTAAAAAATACAATGCCATCATTTGAGTTTCTCTGCAAATTTTATTTGTGAAGAACTCTTGATATTAGTTGATATTTTAATAATAAAATTACAAAAGACCGTTTCTTTGATTTTCGTAGTTTTTAATAAAAATTTAAGGATTAACATTATTTTAAATATAGACACATTTCAAGGCATTGTAAGAATAGTGAATTACTAAACACATTCTGTTATTATTAAAAAGTACCCTTCATCATGATAATTTTCTTCATTACAATGACTACCTTTATCTACAAAGACAGAAAATTCACCTGTTCCATCCGTCCATGGCTAGCCTATAAGACAGCAGCTCTATGCTTTCTCCCATCACCTCTACAACAACATCACTAGGTAAAGGACACGTTTGGAATGGAAATTTATCATAATGAGAGATTAAATAAAAACAGTTCCTGCCACTTAGGAGAAAGGTCCCAGGATAAGCTGCACCTGTGAATGACCTAGATTATCTTTGGAGCCACACTCTGCGCCCTCTGACAGATGGAAGTGAAAAATCCCTTATGTATCCCTACGGCTTTTTTTTAAATGTTATTTTATAAATGGAAATTCTCCACTTAGTTCCCTATTCGCGGCCCTCCTTGGTCCCTGTACGTGGCTCTAGGAGGAAGTGGGAGGAAAGTTCTACGGTTCTGATGAGCATGTCGGCGAACAGTCACTTTCCAAAGCTAAAGCACTTTTATTAACATCGTTTAAGGTTTCCTTCTGATCAAGTTCAAGAATGAAAAGATGAGTTCAATTAGCAAAAATTCAACTGCCTTTAAAGAAAATACTGTGTCTTCACAGCTAAAAAGCACATGTAGGTAGAATAATTTCCACGAAAGTCGGCTAGACTAAATTCACAATGCATTAAGTGCTTACAAGACGCTCCCATCTATAGCAATACACCGAGTAGTAATTTCATACATACTGAATCTCCCACTGAGACAGTCACTTACCTGAGTGAGGTCAGGAATGTCACCTTTATCAATACCCACTTGCTGTGGATTAAAAAAAAGAGACATTGTTTAATGGAACTTTTTTTTTCAGGGACAGAGTCTCATTCTGTCGTTCAGGCTGGAGTGCAGTGGTGTGATCATAGCTTACCGAAGCCTCAAATTTCTGGACTCAAGTGATTCTCCTGTCTCAGGAGACAGGAAATTGGGACTACAGGACTACACCACAATACCTGGCTAATTTTGAATTTTTTTGTGGAAATAGGAGTCTCGCTACATCACTCAGGCTGGTCTCAAACTCCTAGCCTCAAGCAATCCTCCTACCTTGGCCTCCCAAAGTGCTGGTATTATAGGCATGAGCCACTGTGCCTGGCCGTTAGTGGAATTTTTATAATTTTTTTTTGCATTTAATGGAAGATCACTTATATACTTAGTTAAAACAACAGTTCAATCATGATATAAAATAATTGCTCTCTTATATATATAAATATATATAGGGTGGCCATAAAGTTTGTGTACAATTTAAAATATTGTGCAATTTAAAATTGCACATGAACTTTATGGATACCCTGCATATTGATCTCACTTTGACAATACAGTTATATGCGGTTTTTCACCTGAAATAACAGAGCATGATTTTATTAGCATATATAGATATAATATATAGAATTGTACTAGAATAAAAAAAAGAAAAATGAATTAAAACATAGAATTTAAATGCATCCTCCATGATTAATGAGACCTAAAAACCTAAAACACTGCTTAACTAAAATTTAAATAGCTTTGCCCAGTAATCCTCTGGACAGGGCTGATTGTTTAGCTTTATCATGTCCCTCAGGGCGTCCTTCCCATATTTTCTCCCATAGAGAGACCCACTTTGTTAGTTTCTTACATATCTCTCCTGAGTTTTTTTATGTATTCCATTAAAGGAAATATGAAATATATAAATATATACTTATTTCCCTATTCTTATACGAATAGCAGCATATTATACACACTTACACTTTTCACTTAACAATGAATCTTAGAGACACGTCCACACCTTTACACAGAAGTCCTCGTTTTAAAGCAGCGGCACAGAACTTCCTGCCCTACAGTTTACAGAACGAGTCATCTATTAGCGACACTGAAGCTGCTCGTCTCTCTGCACTGCAGGCCGCGTTGCACGACCCACTCGCACGACCCACTCTGCATGAGGGTGGATATGCCCACACCGCATGTTTGTGGAAGTGCAGTTACTGGGCAAAAGCATATTCAAAATGGTAATTTTGGTAGCTTGAGGGTGAGGTAGAGAAAATGGAGCAAAGGCAAATATGGAAAAATGTTAATAGATGTGATTAATAAGAGCGCACATGTGTTCATTATACTATGCCAATGATTGTGTAGGTTTGAAAACTATTAGAAGTAAAAAGTTGGGGGAAAATGCAAGCTATAAGTTTAATTCTATCAACTTTATGTCAATAATAAAATAGAAGTTCAAAGAAACAAAGTGGGCTTAAAGCAGAGTGTCTGTCCTTGAGAAATGAAGTGCTTTTATCCCACAGAGGGACTCGTGGAAGCAAAGTGCTGGGGCCGACAAGGCCAGAGGCAAGCAAGCTGGAGACTGAAAGTCCGTGGTGTGTCAGACGCTGAACTGCCCTCTGTCCTTTGCCTGTTCTATGGCAGGCTTCTCAGCCGTGGCACGACTGCCATTTGGGGAGGACAATTCTTCGCTCGGGTGTGTCACTGCACCCTGAGAGGCCTGGCACTGTCCCTGACTCTCCCTGTTGGATTCTAGCAGCCGCCATCTCCAGTGTGACGAAGACGTCTACAGACGCTGTCTCGGCAGAAGGGGGAAGCAGAGCCAGCTGCTCCTGAGACCTGGGTACACACTGCCCTCGTCCTCTGGATCACCTTACGTCGGAATCTAGAATTCCAGACTTTACTGTCCGATGGCTGAACTCAGCCTCTGCCGCCTCCCTAAACTCACTTCTATTATTACGAACTGTAGAAGTTATAAACTGATGCAACTCCATTCTGTTAATGTCTGCATTTTAAAGCCTCTTTAGATGGTCCATTTAAAAATATTAATACTTATACAAGATGCATTTTTAAAATTAAAATGTTGTGGAGCCTTAACACTGAAATCTCTTAGGAAAAAGGTGATGTATTTCCACTAAATGGAAGATTCTGCTAAACAACACAATTTAGGAATTCTTCCCCCACGCTGCGGCTCTCCTGCTGCGAACTTCTGACCCACAAACACTTGGAGGGCTGGGCGAGCGGATCAGAAAATCTCATCACTTTCTGTCTGCAGATATTCTGGGAGACAGAACTCCTACAACTCTATACTTACAGAACAGCAAGCTAAGAATAACTTGATTCTATAAAAAAGAAAAGTGTATAGCAGAAATGCCTACTACCTGTATCACCACAATTTTACCAAGTTTTAACCGTGTTTCTCCCATCTGCATCAGGAGACTGCAGTATAAGAATCTAAGGCACAGTAACTTTTCCGTACTTTAAGCAATTTCTTTTGGGAAATGTGAATATTTCCATAGAAATTGTTCGATTACTCTAGCTTTTCTGTACTATTGACCACTTATTGTTAATATGTGACCCCATCTCTACTAAAAATGGAAAACTAGCTGGCTGTGGTGGTGGGTGCCTGTAGTCCCAGCTACTCGGAGGCTGAAGCAGGAGGATCCCTTGATCCCAGGAGTTGGAGGTTGCTGTGAGCTATGACGATGCTATGGCACTCTACCCAGGATGATAGAATGAGACCCTGTCTCAAAAAAACAAAAACAAAACCCAGCTAAAGCACGCCCTGAGCATCCCACGCCCACAGCACTGTGCCTGCTACCAAGCCTCAGAGCCTCTTTCACACAACCCACAGCACTCAGCTCAGTCTTCTGCAATCTGCTGCCATGTAAGATAAAAGCCCTTCTGTCATCCTGCCAAAGGACTACAATGATAATATCATGATTTCCAGTATCAGCATGAGTTAATAACTGACTCTCACAAGAGAAAACACCAATTTACAGACCTTAGGAACACTAAGTATTCCTGTGATCAGGTATAAAGAAACGCCTTTACAAAATAACTTATAGACACCAGATTATGCTTTGTTTTGATTTTAAATTGTGTTTAAGTCACTGATGAAGTGAAGATGTCAGAATTTATGGTTTATGATTTCACACTAGGAACAATGGCATGCTTTTCAAAAGGCAAATGGAGAGTGCAATAAAAAAGAGGCACTTCCTGCAGTAAGACAGCCATAGTTGGAAGGGAGGGCCGGCCATGCCGCACACCGCAAAGCCACAAGTGAGCATGCGATCCACGCAACTTTGATTTGAAAGCACAGTGACCGCCTGAGTGGGACGGAGGCGTGTGGGGCAGCTCTGAGCGGGAGCCGGGTGCATCACCTCCAGCCTGTCACGCTGCGACTCTGGGGCAGAAGGTCGCCACATTTTACACTGTTATATACTCCAGATACAGGACTTGGTATCTGAAGAGTCATATTCCCAACAAAACTTAACGTTCCTTACCTCTGCCACCTTGAGAAATTCAGACACACGTGTCATTCTCGTTAGAAATCGCTTGTAAATTTCTAGGGCATCTTTACATTGTCCTTTCTTCATTTCAAAAAACTTCTCTAGAAGAGATAGAGAGATAAGCGATTTGAAGAGTATTATCTTCTATTTTCTTCTAAGCTATGTTAACATTACTACCTAAAACCTAGTGTCGGATGGAAACCCTTGGCCTTGGAGCCCATGTGCAGCCTTAAAGCAGCTGAGCAAAGGGGAGGCCAGGTAGTTCAAGGATGATCGCTGGTCTCACGTGAAACAACTTAGATGCTGAAAACAGTTGAGGGAGAGGAGATGAAATGTCCCAACAGGTTAAATTCATGACCCTTACATCCCAATATTCTGTCATGGAAAACAGCACATTTTTTCTGACAATCTCAGAAGTTACAACTGCATTTCACAGTGTCTTTATTTTCTTTTTAGTTCACTACAAACAACTGATATGTGATAAAGCAATAAACTATCAACCTTCCTGAGTTAAAGAATTCCTTAAATCTCGTATATTCTGCATAAATGGAGATTTGCTTTCATTGGTCATAGATAATTTTCCTTCAGACATCACGATGTGTCTTTTTGTATAAAATAGTGGAGTTTCCTTTCCAGCTTTCCACTCTGTTACATCTTCCTTCTCAACTTTCAGCTTTTGAGGCAGAAAAACAGAGACGTTCGTTTCACCGTTCACTTTCGCACTCCCAAGACTAGAATCAGCCGTCACTGAGGTGCTGCAGCGCTACTGTAATTCCAGTGTGCATGTGCATTTCCCACACGTTTCAAGGAAAACCAGTTGTTTATCAGGGTTTCTGTCAGCCAGCCACTGACTTGTGCACTCACTGACGCTGGACACTGCGATGGAGGCGTCGTCTGCAATAGCTCTGGGGGTCTGGGGGCCTGAGGCACCGGCTTCTTCCCTTCAAGTTCATTACTTTACATCTGCACATGGCTAACATGTGCTATTTTTATTTTCTCTCATACTTGCAAGTTATTTCATTCAGCATGTAATCTGACTACCTCAGAAGTACTTTTAATTTTCTCAAGGAAAGGTTAATAATATATAATTATGCAGAGGACTGAACACCCAGTGGCTGCTCACTGCCTCCGCTGACAGTCTGGGTAATTTTACTCTTCACGTGGACCTCCCCGTAGGGTAACTTAGGGAAGCGAAAAGATCAAGAAAACAAACACATACTGTTTTCTATTTGTTAATTATTTGAGAGAAAAGTCTTTTTTAAAAATGGCCAAATCTAAGGATATTTTCTTTATCCACTCTATCCTGTTTTCTAATGCTATACACAGATTCTTGGTGCTATAAGGGAACAAATCATTTTCAGTTAAAAAATTTGAAAATAACACTTATTCTGGTAAAATATACTTTTCTGTCTCTCTCTGTGACAGAGGGCACCTATGGAGTTCTGTGGCACAATCACAGCTCACTGTAGCCTCAAACTCCCAGGCTACTCCCAAGGAATCCTCCTGCCTCTGCCTCCCAAGTAGCTGGGACTACAGGTAGATACCACCACACCTGGCTAATTTTCAAATTTTTGGTCCAGGTTGGTCTTGAACTCCTGACCTCAAGCAATCCTCCTGTCTCAGCCTCCCAAAGTGCTAAGACTATAGGCATAAGCTCCTGCTCGTGGCCTTTTTCTTTCTTTTTAAACAATCTTCATATATTTCCAAATACTTAAATTACTTCTCTATAGTATAACCTAACTTTACATCTTTGCATCAGATATTCAGCAAGAACCCAAAAAAGAAATCAAACCAAACAATCTCAATTTCCATTTAGAAACAGTACTCTAATATATATATTATATATATTTACAGACAGAGTCTCACTTTGTTGCCCTCTGTAGAGTGCTGTTGCGTCACAGCTCAAAGCAACCTCCAGCTCCTTAGGCGATTCTCTTACCTCAGCCCCTGGAGAAGCTGAGACTACAGGTACCCACTACAATGCCCAGCTATTTTTTTTTTTGTTTTTGTTGCACTTTGGCTGGGGCCGGGTTTGAACTTGCCACCCTTAGTATATGGGGCTGGTGCCCTACTCACTGAGCCACAGGCACTGCCCAGTACTCTAACATATTAAACAACTCTTTTTCTGACTCCTCTGGATGCTTTTAAAATGGTTAAGATTCAGTAGTAGACAACATTCCGTAATTGTGGCTTTAGGTTATAATCTCAGAATTGTTTCTATAACACTGGTAACAACACAGAAAGGCAACACTCGCTGTTTTACTGATACAGGCAGAGCTATGAGGGGCCCCTGTCCCCTTAGAGACAACCAGTCTCTAAGGGGACAGGAATTAACACTCAGAGGGGATGGGTTGCCCCAAAAGGAAGCTCTACCTTTCTATCATATTAAAGATAACACGTGTTGATATTTAGAATCTGAAAGGATCAAATTTGATGTCTGCAATATCAACCTTCGCAAAGCTGTGGTTAAGTTACCCTGGTGATATTAGTATTAGCAAACTGTCCTAGGAAAGAAACCAAATGAAGAGGAATTTCAGTTCAGAGAGATAAATGAAGAATTCCTACATGGAAACTACTCGCAAGTCAGAGTTTCATCGTGGCAATAAATACCTGTGAAGACGAGTAGCCTGGCAAGGATCCCAGCAGATGTAAAGCGCTGGTCGTGAAGCCCCTAATTAACATTCACCCACCACGTATTCCTATCATTTTCTAGTAAACAAACAAAAAATATTCCTGCCTCAAGACAATTAGGCCAGGCCATCTTGCATATCTATCTCCTGGATGTCACTTGAATGCCGTGGGCACAGACAACCCGCCACATCCCAGACGTCAGGTCCTTGACATGCAAAGGGACAACTCTCCTCCTCTACTCCTAAGTTATCCAACAGACTATCATTTTAAAATTAAACAGAAAAATTAAGTCTTGACTGGTTATTATTTTAATATAAAGAGAAAACGCCCTCGTATTGAGAGCTCAAGTCCACACGGAGCTGAGCAGAAAGGCTTTTCAGCAGCTGTTCAGGACAGCCAGCAAGAAGAACCCCAGACTGAAGGAGCTCATAGAAGCAAAATCCACCATTCTGGAGGCAGAAGTGCGGAGGGAACAAGGGCCCTGTGTAGGGATGCAGGGTGAGTCAGTGAGCAGGGCCTCCTCCCGGCCTGCTGGGGATTGAGGATGAGGAACAACTTGAAGGTGTATGAGGCTAGGGTTCAAAGACAAATCATATACCCACAAAAATAAGGAGATTAGCAAGGGTGTGTTTAAAGTTCAGCTCTAGAAATTCTGAGTTCTAGGTAAGATACAACAGCTAAGTTTCAGTGTCTACAAATACTCAGACATGCAGAACTGAGGCTCAGAAGGTGAGTCGGACACTGAGGACCTGGGCTCCTCCCTAATGGCGAGGACAGGTCTTCCCACAAAGCTGCTCGTAGAAAGTAGACTAGGAGAGGGCTAGAGATGGACGGTGGTAGAAGCTCAGACACAGGAGCAGAGGAAGAGTGGGTCGGCCAAGTAGGGGATCAGCAGCGTCTCCCTACCTGGCTGATGGGTAAAATCCCCATGTGAAATTCATCAGGTACGTTATGTTTAGCTTTGAACCCCATTGGGGCAATGACTTTTCCCACTAAAGGCAGAAGCTCCAGGAACACTGGGTTTGCGGCCGATGATCTGCTCACCCAGCCTCGAGTCATGTGAAGCCGGGGCTCACAGATTCAGTTCTGCAAATTAGACAGATCTGGAAATCTGGACGGTAAAACCGAGGCAAGAACCATCTTCTTGTGTCCCTTCAGCTGTGGCTTGTGCCAGGCAAGGTCACAGGAGTAGGAGAGTACCCTTGAGCAGCACCCCACTCTCTGTCTCTGCTTTCCACTCTCCTGGGCTTTCAGGATAACAGTTAAGGTCGCAGACACTTGATGTGACTCCCTGGTTCCCGGAATACAGACAGGGCTCCGTTCTCCAGCTGCCTAGCTGTGAGGCTGCGGTGGTGACAGCAGCAGCGTCTGCTTGTCCTTAGGGCCCCTTCTACATTCTGAGGACTCCTTCTGGGAGCTGCTGCAGGAGGCCAGGCCTGGAACCAGTTCCTGTGGGCTTCCAATAACATCGCAAGCACCCAATTCTCTGCATTACGACTCTTTGTATTTAGAATATGTAGACTGGTTTCTCCTTGAACAGACAGACGTAGTATTTGGTACCCGAAGTGACTGCAGAAAACAGACTTTTCAAACTCATCCGGTGTAGGGTTTGGATTAGAGATTTGGAGGCAGCAATGACCAGCTGTAGGAAAATCGGATTCTTATAGTTCTGTGCTATGCAGAAGCACCTGGAGTGAAGCTTACGAGAGCAGGCAGAGGCTGGGGCAGACCACTGTGAGGGGGCGAGGAGGGACGGACCACCGTGAGGGGGTGAGGGGGGACAACTGTGAGGGGATGAGGAGGACAGACCACCGTGAGGGGATGAGGGGGGACAACTGTGAGGGGATGAGGAGGACAGACCACCATGAGGGGGGACAGACCACCGTGAGGGGGTGAGGGAGGACAGACCACCATGAGGGGTGAGGAGAGATGGACCACTGTGAGGGGTGAGGAGGGACAGACCATGGTGAGGGGTGAGGAGGACAGACCACCATGAGGGGGTGAGGGGGTGAGGAGGGACAGACTACTGTGAGGGGATGAGGGGGGACAACTGTGAGAGGATGAGGACGAACGACCGACGGGAGGCCGTGAGGGAGGACAACTGGGAGGGGAT
>CAUYRH010169578.1:0-21345 GCA_963574655.1 Perodicticus potto | reverse complement strand
TTGGTGATCTTCAGCAGAGAGACGCCGTGCTGGCGTTCTGCAGGCAGGAGAGGAGACAGAGTCAGAGTAAGCGGGTCCGTGATAGACTGCGCATGCTCCCAACTGCCTTCTCCTCCAGCCTAATATAAGGCTGATCTCGTGCCTCCCAACACCACAGGTGTAGAGACTGCCAATTCACCACTGCTCTCATCTCGCGAGTTCTCATTCTTGTTACGAGAGCTAAATTCCTCTCTATGCCCTTTTCACCAAGATGTTCCATTATTGAGCTGTACAGGTATTTCTTATAACTCTCCCTCCTCCTAGCCATGGGCTATATGGGCTGCTACAAACTAGACATGACTTTGTTATCAGAAAGATGCCTCCGTGGACGTGTGGTTCTGTCTTCAGAGAGTTCTGCCATGCCCAGGTCCTGTTCACCAGCCACCTTCACCATCAGTTACCATAAATGGTTCACTCAACTCTGGTGTCCTGAAGAAGCACCTGCAGGCCCCCTGCGTGACCACTCTTGGTTTCTTCTCTGAAATACAGACAGCCGACACATATACATACGCCCACAAACCTTTAACCTCCCATCAACAAAAAAAGATGAAAACTAGAATCAAAAGGAGAATTAGCTCATCTAATCAAAAGTGAAATCACAAATGCAAGGCAACCCTTGTCTCCCCTTCTGTTGCTTTGTCACTGGAGACTATGAAGGTTCCAGGGATGAGAGTAAATAATCAGGACCCGCCAGGATTTAGTGGAGTGGGCTGAAGCCAGGTCATGGAGGAAAGGTTTGTCTAGACATCTGTCTCTTCTGAGGCCCGGGGACACTGACCTTGAACCTGTATTCAACCACCTTTCTGTAAACTAGGCCAATGGGCTGACATCTTTCTTGATGTCAAGTTAAATGTATCAAGACCTGCTTAGAGGGTAATAATTGTAACACTGTGTATATTAGAACAAAGATTATCTCTGCCTTTCCTTTCTGTCGCCTTGTGCTTTATTATCTCAGGAAGAGAAGAAGAGATTGATAATTTTATTTTTTAGGCCCCAGACCATCAAAAAAGCTCACATAGGCTCTTTATCTTCTGCTTCTGTATGTTTTTTTATTCCAACTTAGTGCTAGCTCTGACTATATACGTGACAAAAATACAAACCAAATAAAAATTGTAATTGTAAAAATACAAACCAAAATAAAAATAAAACCTTACCCTCACAACAGGGTAAGGTTTAGGGGGACTTCTTAATGGAAGTAACTAAGACTATATTAGCTCACTAATATTTGCATTTTATTTCCATTCTTCCTGGGAAACCAAAGCAGCTTTAACTATCTAATTTCCCCTTCCTGGTGGGAAAGTAGAAAGGCAGTCGGCATTTTTCTAGAGGTCTCCATTTCTTATCTGACAGTGAACTCCTACCTCTCATCACTGTGGAACATTATTTTGAAAGCTGTGCTTCTCCCCGATACATTGGAAATCAATATAATTCGGACAAATTAAAGAAATAGTCCAATGGAAACCTCTGTTTTAATATTCCATTAAAGAAAATATAACATTTAAACAGAAGGGCATCGACCATGTTATTATTGATGATGAAGGATTAATTAATTAAAAAATAAAGACACATATAAAGGCTGAAGTGAAATCCAAGTGGAATCTAGATAAAAGATAATTATTTCCAAGGTTTAAAAGAATGATTATGTTTTTTCATTGCCTATTATTTGAGTATGTCACTATCCCACATGCCAGGGAGATAGAAAAGCAAATACAACCAGTTTTGCTCTTTTTTTTTTAGTTTTGCTCTTAATGATCTTATAGTCAAGGAAAGGGAATGAGCTAAACATCGATAATATAAAATGCATATGACTATTGTGACTACTGTGACTAGTAAGTGATGCATATTAGACAATATTTACAACTGACAATATTTACAACTGCATGCAGTAGCATGCAGTATATAAATGTTTGTTAAGTAAATAAATAAATACATACAACACAGGGTGGACCTAAAATTTATGTGCAATTTAAAATAGTTTAACATAGTATATATTCTCTCGCTAGGCTTGTTTCCTTTTTAAATTCTTTTTCCTTATATCTCAGTGGGTCTGGCTAAGATATATTCTGGTGAACTGGTCTATTGGCTCATAAGAGGGAAACAAAGTATTTTTCTTCTGGACTCATAATATCCTGAAGACTATGAAGGTTTGAGGATGCTTTCTTGGCAGACTAAGCAAATGTAAGGGGTCCACAGGGAATGATTCCGTTTAGGTCAAGTTAAAACATAGGCACAACTAGCCTGTTCTCTTCTCATGATAGTAGTTACCTTTGGGAATTAGTGCCTAGCACTGGGTAAGAGGGAGACTCTGAATGACCTATATGGGTTCAGTGTATAATCATTATTCTTTGAGTATCTGCTATACCTCAATAAAAAGTCCAAAATAAAATAAAACAACAACTAAAAGTTTTTGTATTTTTTTAATCTCGCTAGTGTATTCTAAAGGGGCTCATATTAGTCAAAGATCGCACTAGCCAAATTGCCCCAGATCACAAGACCTTTTGTGGCAGAAACAGAACTGGATATTGGATTTTCTGGTTCTATGCCTCGTGTTTTGTTTTTATTTTTGTTGCATTTTGTTTTCAATCACAAGCTGCACTAACTTCCAAGACCCATGACAGTGACTGAGTCTGCTGGGGGGAGCCGGTTACCCTTCGTCTTTGAACTAACACCATCTGCCACGTTGCAGGTGAGCTGTGTGAGGAGAAGCTGGACTTCTGTGCACAGGACCTGAACCCCTGCCAGCACGACTCCAAGTGCATCCTGACACCCAAGGGATTCAAGTAAGTCCAAGGGGCTTTCTAGGCTCATAGCTGGGGAGAGGAACTTTCTGTGAGGAACCCCTCTTGACTGCCATGTTTGGGTTCCACTGTTGCTCAGGATTAAAGAGAAACTTCACGCGTATCAGTAACATCTTTCTAAATGTTCCTAAGAAGCATGGACATTTTTTAGCACATGGAAGAAAGTTAAAAGAAGGTTTCCTTTTATTTCATGACTTCTTGGAAAGTAATGTATGGAAGTAAGCAGCCTTCGAATACGCTTACTTAAACTCATTTGAAGGCTAATCCAATTGAATTGATAATGTGCTTCAGTTGATAATGTGATCCAATAAGGAATTTGACTTTAATGGAACTGAAAATGCTTTGGTCTGACAAGGTACTTTGACTATCCAAGGTGCTGAAAAAAACAGTCTCAGTACAGTTCCAGTTTATTCCTGTAATTATCACCATAATTATTGATAGTGCCCATTTCACCTTAAATGTGTCTCAGGTGCTAAATAAAGACTTACAGTTACCCAGGATGGAGGGCTACCCCAAGGGATTGGGAATCTTCAACTTCAAAATTTTGTCTTTTTCCTCATGGCAATATTCCTGAAATATGTTTGCTATCAAATCACATGGTTCCTTTGCCACCATCCTGAAATGTTTTAAGGGTTTATCAACAGCAGCTTCTCTTTCCAGAGCTGGCGGTAATTTAGAGATCATTTAGTCCAAATTATTCATTTTAAACAGGAGGAAAACACGTCCCAGAGAGGATAGGTGATTGTCCAAGAATCCTAAGGTTATTTAAGGGCAAAGATGGAGCTAGGATTTACACTTTCCAGTTGGGTGATTTTTTTTTTACATTACCTCTAGGAAGTTTTAATTAACATTACAATAGTGTTAGTGTAGAAGATAGGCTAGATTCTTAGGAATGACAGAATTAGGTTTAGGGGGTTGAGCTGTGCTTAGATCAGACAACCAGAAAATGGCATTATTTTTTTTCTTCCACCCAGTAGTTTTTGAGTGCCTGCCAACACTAGTCACGTAGTCACGATGCCACCTCTTGTTTTTATAGTGCTGTATAACTATTCACTTTCACAAATTTCATCTTCTCAGTGAAATGACCCACGCTTAACTGCAGTTGGAATCAGAGAATTAAAAATTACTCAGGCTAGGAACGATTGTACAAAAGAAGATGGGATTTGATAATCCATTCCTGAGTTGATAGGCACTTCAGTTGTGAGAAATAAGGGAGTTGGAAGAGCAGGGGGGATTGGGGTGCTCCCCCTTAAAGGGCACAGATAGTGGTATATGGGACACCTTTGGGGTGTGGGACACAGCTACCAGAGGGATTCTACCTAACAAATTCAAAAATTGTGACCTGGTTGTTTATACCCTCACAATAACCTGAAATAAAAATAAACAAATACATAAATCAATAAATAAAGACATAAAATTTTTAAAAGAGAAAAAGAAAGATGAGATTTGAGCTGGAAGGTTAAGATTTGGGGATACAGAAGAGATCATCCAACATTCTAAGTCAGGTGGGAGAGTGGAGTCAGTATCACCAGATTTCCACTGCATTGCAAAGGTCAAACTGAATTCAATATTTACCCTGAAATTTGCTTTTGACAATATTCCTTTGCTTTAAATTGGCTTAAAATCCAAAACTTTAGAATGCATACAATTGTAGTACTTCCTGATTCTTTCCAGTATCTTACTGAAAAAAATAAAAAAAACAGATTATACACATACTTTAGTTTACGACCCTATGCAAAAACCCAGTGTTTAAAATTTTTTCTTTATACCAAATTGTGCATTAAATTTTATGCAATCAAGAACTATAGGTAAATTATTTTAACTCTCAGTATCATAACGATGCCCCTGCAATTGAATGTGGCAAATTGAAAAAGCATCCTTCACATAACAAATGTCTTCATTGCCCAGAGATTAGTAAAGCAAGTTTTCCAGAACTGCTTATCTGTTAAACAGATTTCACGGGTCTTTATACATTGTAATTATAAGATAAAGTATTAGTAAGACTTATTTGAAACTATTAAAAATAAGGAAGTTTTTCTTCAGAAAGACTAATCCTTAATTAAATATCCCCTATGGCTATCCTGGAGAGTGCATGCTCTTAAAAGGGCATTTTGCTAGATTATGGAGTAACTTATTTGGAAATCTCCTGTTTTCAGTGGTTACTCATGAGCTTGTTCTATAGCTCTAGGTATATAGTTGAGGTGAAAAAAGGCGAAGCCAGAGTGTGTCCTATGGTTTCTGTCTTAGAAAAATTAAACATTGTGGGGGAAAATAGTTGCAGAAAGAAAATGAACTTAACAACAAAACAATCTGAGTCTGGTAAAGAGAATCTCTACTGACAGATGTTGTTTGGACAAGTTACACTGTTATTTCATTTTCTTATTACCAAGCTAACAGGGCTGGTTTTACTTTTCTTGCTTTGTTATATACCTCGTACATCTCCTAAATTGCTTTGAGATATTTTTAGAATATACTAAGCGATCAGTGGTATTTTCAAACATGCATCTTACTTAGTCCATCTTGGGGATTCTAAACAGTGTATTTTATATTCTGTCCTTTCTTCCTTCCTGCTCATCAAATAACAGAGTTGAATGAAAGTGATGGGTTCTATGGATAATACAAACTTGAAAACAATTCTTATTCAAATTTTTCTTTCCATTTTGAAATGCAGTCTGAGGAGCAAAAGAAAGACAAAAATATTGGACATAATGGAACTCTAAGTTCTAATGGGTTTGAAAAATAGTGTTTGAAGAGCAGAGAATATAAAATAGCTTTTAGACAGCCATGGTGGTGAATGTGTGGTTCTCTTATCTTTTACTTTGATTTCTTTTCTCGGATAAATAATTCAGGGTGTTTCAAAGCATTTTTTTCTTTCTTTTACTGCTTGGGACTTCAGCAGCTTTGCTCACATTAACAGAGATGGAAGTTTTCTTCTTAGGCCTTGTCTATCTATTGGGAATGTATATGGCCACTTAGGCCCCATTTAACTTCAGACTTGTTGTTTACTTTGCTTTGTTATGATTTAGCATTAGAACCAAGGGGCTGCAGAGCGAGCATGCTTGTACAGTGAGCTCATGTAGCTACTTAGTCCTTACACGCAGGACTGAAAGTCTGTCTGTTCCCCTCACCATGTATATACTCCCATTTGTTTTAATTCATCAGATCTCTTAAATCCTGAGTTTGCGTTTTCATACAAAACCTTTGGCATTCAGTAATGCCGCGTTCTTTTAGTGTTTTTCATTATCCTTACTTACTTAAATCCTAATAGCTTGAAATCGAAAAGTGGATAATTAGTGCAGACTAAACCATCAAAGATTTTACAGAATTAGGTTCAAGCCTAAAAAATGTACACATGGCATCATAAAAATACCAGCCGTTTATTGATCATGCACCACATATTAAAAACTATAACGGTTACAACGGTTGATAGTTTTAAGCTTTTAATAAACTTCTGAGGTGGAAATTATTGTGTATGTGTTAAGGATGAGGAAATGAACACTCACAGAAATTAG
This sequence comes from Perodicticus potto, assembly GCA_963574655.1. Classification (NCBI taxonomy): domain Eukaryota; kingdom Metazoa; phylum Chordata; class Mammalia; order Primates; family Lorisidae; genus Perodicticus; species Perodicticus potto. The sequence continues at coordinate 14,996 of CAUYRH010169578.1, read as the reverse complement.
GTAACTTAATTGAGATGACATTTACTTCATGCTCAATGGAGGATGTCAGACATAGTCAGACCTATAATACTACATGATCTCACTTTTAGCAAGAGGAATGTTAAAAAGTCCAACTGCAGATACGGAAACTAGAAGGGCAGATACCAGGAGTCAAGGGCAGGAGGGAGGGGGAGATGTTGGTCACTGGGTACAAAAGGTCAGCTAGTTGTGAATAAATCAGGGAAACCTGTTGTACAGCACGTTGTCTGTAGTAACTAATGCCATATTTACCTGAAATTTGCAAAGAGAGCACGTTTTAAATATCCTAATCACAAAATAAAAAGGTGACTATGTGAAGTGATGGGTATGTGAATTAGCTCGATTCTGGTAATCATTTCACGATGTATATGTATTATTAAAACAGCATGTTCTTTTTATATATATATTTTTTTTATTTTTGAATCATAGCTGAGTACATTAAAGCAATCAAGGGGTACAATGTGCTGGTTTTATATACAATCTGAAACATTTTCATCAAACTGTTTGACATAGCCATCATGTTCTTTTTAAAAATTTACAATTTTTATTTGTCAATTAAACTGCAACAAATGTGGAATAAAATAAAGTTGATTTGTTAAAAGAAAAAAAGAAGACAAGAGTATATATTCAAGGAAGAAGCCATGATACAAATGCAGTTCTATATATCTGCAAGACCTGAATTCTGTGGAACTAAGGATAATTTCCTGGCATCTATGTGTTTTTTGTTTGTTTGTTAAAAGTCAGTAAACCCTCTTTTTTTTTTTAAATTAAATCGTAGCTGTGTACATTCATGCAATCAAGGAGTACAATGTGCTGGTTTTATATACAATTTGAAATGTTTTCATCAAACTGGTTAATATAGCCTTCACAGCATTTTCTTGGTTTTTGAGTTAAGACATTTATAAACCCAAAGCAAAAAACGGGTCATCGCCATCCCTCACGTCCCCCGCTGGGCTCCACCACCTCTCATGGAAGACCAGATCATAAACCTAATCAAACACAACAGGCTAGTGCTGGGGGAAGAGTTGAAGGTAGAGGAGGCTTCCAGAAGCAGCGTCGCCATCTGGGGCCACAGCTGTAGGGCTCTGGGGTCCCCTATAGGTCCCAATGCAGAGCTTCAAACTACCACACATGATATATGGCTTTTCCCCAGCCCTGCGTCCTTGGTGTCCCAAGAGAGTCCAGTGGTAGGCAGTGGAGAAGGACAGGTTTTAAAGGGAGGCCTGAAGCTTTGATTATCCACTAGCAGAGGGCAGTGATTAGAAAGTCAGGCTTTCTCATCAGGCTGTTTGGGTTCAATTCCCAGCTGCGTCCCCCACAGTTGAGTGTCTTAGAGCAGTGTACTTTCTTTGTCCCTTAGTTTCCTCTTCTATAGAGTGGTGGTAATAGTATCACCAGTGCCACAGGCAAAATAATTATGAATCACACATGCCAAGTGGTTAAAACAGGGCCTGACACGGAGGCTGTACTCACAGAAGGTCAGCTGGTGGGTGCAACTGGCATCCCTCCTACCCACACACCAGCACAGGGAACAGGCTGAAATGCTGTGCCTGGGTTCAGCTCCGGGAATCTTTTATCTGTTCCCCTATCCCACCACATCATGCCCTGTTCTGCCATAATGACCATCAGGATTCATTCTGAATTAAGATATCCAGTATCGACATGTTTGCTCTTCTTAAAATTATATTTTTCCAACGCATCTAGTCTATTGGATATCGGAAATGTCTTAAAAGTTCACATTTTAAAAATATGCTTAATATTCGTAGAAAAATTTGCAACACAGCAGTTTAATCGTCTCAGTGGGTCAAATGAGTTAGATGCAACTGAAAATAAAAGACACTCTAGGCAAATAAAATGGGAAGAAAGAAAGGAAGGGAGGGAGGGGGGAGAACAGCACGTAATAATTCTGTACTTGCTTGGATTGTGGTGCTCAGCGTCATCAGAGATGAAATCACGATTTCTCTGACAGATCACAGTGAGGAATGGAATACTTTTCCAAACGGTCCTATTTTCTAGGCACCCATTAATTTGGGAGTTCTATAAGCCTGTTCTAAACACATTTTTTTTAAAGATAGTGCCATGTTTACTCAGTTTTGGCTCAGTTGGCGCTGACACGTTTGCCTGCTTGTTGACACAGGTGTGACTGCACGCCGGGGTACATAGGCGAGCACTGTGACATCGATTTTGACGACTGCCAAGACAACAAGTGTAAAAACAGAGCCCACTGCAGGGACGCGGTGAACGGCTACACCTGCATCTGCTCTGAAGGTTACAGGTAAAAGAAGAGGTTCACGTTTACATGCAGAGCTCGGTCTTACACATCCCAGTTCACATGGGGAATTAGGTAAAATCTCAATAACACATTTGTTTTTCTCTTTACTCTTCAGTGGTTTGTTCTGCGAGTTTTCTCCGCCCATGGTCCTCCCGCGCACCAGCCCCTGTGATAATTTTGATTGTCAGAATGGAGCTCAGTGCATCATCAGGATACACGAGCCGATCTGTCAGTGCCTGCCCGGCTACCAGGGAGAGAAGTGTGAGAAACTGGTCAGTGTGAATTTCATAAACAAGGAGTCTTATCTTCAAATTCCTTCAGCCAAGGTTCGGCCTCAGACAAACATCACACTTCAGGTAAGAAGACCCCCTCTATCAAGAACTGATCTGATCTTAAACCAAATCCAAGAAAAAAAATATCCGCGGTGGTTTGTGAATAATAGGAACAGGATGTCTTAAACAGATGGGAAAGACAATGACAGAAAATGCACCTGTGTGGAAAATTTTTCTCTTCGACATTTGTATTTTCAAAGCAAAATGAGTCAGTTATTTTTATTCACTAGCTGATCTTATCGGGGGAAGGAGGGGAAGCACATGGCACCAAAATATGTCTCTTTGTGCATGATCTGGCAGAGTCATTTCATTCATTTATTTTTATAGCTCTGTACCTCAGCCTTTGCACAGGGGAGGCTCTTCTTAGGAGGCCTGATGCTGAGAGGCGTGTAGGTGAGAAGGAAGCCCTGGATTCACCTAGTCACTTGTAACTCTCCACCCTAAACCTTGAAGGATTGACATGAAATTAATAAATGCAGACTTTAGGTCCCCTGCCATGTCATGTGTATGTTTCAGGAAGCCATTCAGACCCCTATGGAAGGGGATGCGGTAGACTGGAGTAATAAATGTAGGGGGCATGGGACAGATTGGGTCTATAGGTGTGTTTTATCTGGTAAGCAAAAATTTTAATATCTTTTGAATTCAAATGACTTTAACTAGCTTCCTGTAGATCTATAGTCCCCACCCCCTGGGCAGGGGAACACCACCAATCTGTGGCCTGTTGGGAAGCAGGGCCACACGGCAGGAGGTGAGCGGAAGGCCGGCCACTGAGGCTTCGTCACTGTGTACAGCTGCTCCCACCCCGTGTCACCCCTGAGCTCCACCGCCTGTCAAGGCAGCAGTGACCTTAGGTCTTGTAACGGCACCAACCCCACTGGAACCTGTGCTGGTGAGGGACCCAGGGTGTCTGCTGCTTATCAGAATCTAATGCCTGATGATCTGAGGCAGAGATGTAATGAGCTTGAATCATCCTGAAACAGGTCCCTGGCGCCAGAAAGCTTGGGGACTGCAGCTGTAGACCCCACCCTTTCTCATTTGGTTTCCCCTGACACTCCAATGAGGGGTAGGGAGCTCTTTAGAAGCCAGGAGGAAGAGGACCCTGGGAAGAAGCTGTCCCTACCTCCAGAATTTGCCATAACAAATTCTTATAAAAAGTACATATTGGCTTCAATCCTGACTTACATGGTTTGTCCTTTAAAAGCTCCCCAAAACCAAAAAGCAGAAAAACGGAGATTTCCTCCTGCACATGACTTCACTGTAACGAATCTATGTTTATATGAGATGTGAAAATCAATGTTTCTAATCACAGTCGCATTTCTTATACTTCATACACAAAGCTCATAATAGAAGCAAAAGGAGCAGGTCCGTGTTAATCTCCAGCACAGGAAGTTTTAAGCACATGCTTAAGTACTTGTTATTTTTCTTGTTAAGTTTCTGTATGAGTTTGCTTGCTTAAATTACAAAGGTGATTTAAGACCAATTTGCCCTTCAAGTAATGATTTCAGCATGCATTACTATTTTCCTACAGCCATAAGGAAAAAATAAACCTTAGTAAAACCTCTTCACCTCACTTACCAGTCTGTTTTATTAGCCTTGGGGCTTTTGTTTTGTTTATTTGATGAAATCGTTGGGTTGACTGCACAGCCGAATAACGTCAGGGTTCCTCCCTAGATTGCCACAGATGAAGACAGCGGCATCCTCCTGTATAAGGGGGACAAAGACCATATTGCTGTGGAACTCTACCGGGGGCGCGTCCGTGCCAGCTACGACACCGGCTCTCATCCAGCTTCTGCCATTTACAGGTGAAGATCTCTCAGTTACGGGTAAAGGTGAAAACATTGTTTAATGAAGAACTGCTTCTCTGTTATTTTATAATGAGGAGGGGAGGAGATCATTTGGCCCCAGCAGGCTTTAGTGCTAGGGAGGGAACCAGCAGGAAAGATGACGTACTCAAGTTGGATCATTTGAGGAGAGATTTGTAAGGGGACCATGTACACAGAGGTGGCCAGGAGAGTGCAGTAATGCCTGTGGGATTCTGGGGAGAGGGTACCTATGGAAATCCATGTTCTGAGGGGGCTTTTTAGAGAGGTTTTGCTGGTAAGAACTGAAACCTTCAATAGAGGTTTACAGCCAGCTTCCAAAGAGGGTCCCAGTTTTTGAATATACAGCAACCTCACTCTCTTTCCTCCCAACAATCTCCTACCCAAGCTTCCCATTGGCCAAACCAGATGCCAGAAAACAAATACTCCAGTTCTATAACTTGGACATGACCTACCCAGAGCTCAAGGCTGGGTAAAGAAGGGTGTAGGGGGTCTCCAGAGACATAAATGAAGATATCCAGAGCTGTGAGTAACTTCACGCTACCGTTCGGGCAGCACATCTGCTGGGGACCTACCTCGTGCCAGACACTGTTCTGAGCTTTAAGGAGCAAAGTCCCTGCTCTCCTGGAGCTTACAAACAATAAGCAAATGGATCCGTGCACTATTGTGATCAGGGACCTTGATTATTCATTTAGGAAGTTTTCTAATGATTAATGATATTGATGATATATTGGAGATTTGAAAAGAAGGGTGCTCTTGGAGCATAAATGTTTATGTTCCCTGCATAAGAGTAACCATTGTAGCACTTCTCTATCAATCTGCAGCTGTAACCCAGCTCATTTTTTCACATATTGAAATAAACCACCACCCTTCCGAGAAGAGATCACGATTTAGTAAGCTATTAGTTCTTCTAGGCAGTTAGCATCAATGAATTAAGTGAATCAAGTGCAAGAAAAAGAATATGATCTCACACTTTTAATCTTTAAAAGATCTAACCCTTTAGATAAATATTCCTCTATTATTAATAACCTTGATGTTGGCAATATAACCAGAGTGGCTAAGACTGGAACTAAAGTGAATGTTTGTCAAAGGGTGATGATATATAATCAGTTCTCCCTGAATGCAGCCATGTCAGACCAGGTTTGGTCAGACTCCTGATTTTTTTTTTTTTTTTTTTTTTTTTTCAGTTTTTGGCCGGGGCTGGGTTTGAACCCACCACCTCCGGCACATGGGGCTGGCGCCCTACTCCTTTGAGCCATAGGCGCCACCCCTAGACTTCTGATTTTTAAAGGAAAGTCAAAAATATGTGGAGTTTGTGGGGGAGGGAGTTTTTCTTTTTCTTTTCCTTTTTTTTTTTTAAACAGAGTCTCACTTTGTCACCCAGGCTAGGGGTCAGTGGCGTGATCATAGTGCACTATAACCTCAACTCCTGGGATCCAGAAGTCCTCTATTTCAGCGTACCGAGTAGCTAGGAATGAAGGTGCCCACCACCATGCCTGGCTACTTTAATTTTGTTGTTGTTGAAACAGTCTCACTAGGCTACTAGTTACTTAGGCTGATCTCAAACTCCAGGTCTCAAGCAATCTTCACATCTCTTCCTCCCATAATGCTGGGATTACAGTTGTGAGTAATTGCACCCAGCCCAGGGTTTTCTCTCCTTTCAATATAAATTTGTATTTTTAATATCATACATGATGAACAAAAACATCTGTAGGCCAAATACACTTGGCGACGAGTGGGCATTTGGTTATCACATCAAGTGGAGATCTGGGCCCTGTCTTACTGATATTCTTGTATGTATCAATATGCTTTGGAAGACCTCACATCTTATTTGATCCTTCATACTAGTTCTAGGACAGCAGATGTTAACTGTAGCCATGAGTGGAATTCAGTAAGTCTTTCTAGTGGTGAGCTAACCCCTCTTGGGAATACTTGCAGCATGGAAACAAACACCTAATTGTTGGTTTCTAAGTGGAATGCAGTAATTATTTTATCCTCAAAAGGTGATCTATTAGTGTCAACACTTTAGGTTTTACTAAGCCCTAAATTATATAGCCTCAGTGTGTTTGGTCCATGAAAAGATTTCAGAAATTTGTGGTTTATTGTTGTGCTTTTTATTTTTGATTTGTTTTATTGGATGTACTGAAGCAGCATAGAAGTCTCAGAAACCTTACCAGAGCTTTTGAGGTTGGCTTATTGAAGCTAGTGTTTGTATAACATATGGTGAAACTATTTCTGGATAATTTGTAGAAACTTGAAATGAAGACTTACATTAAAGAGCTTTGTTTGAGTTGGTGTTCATTGCCATTTGCCTTACAATCAATAGAGTGTCCCTTCTGTCATTTATAAGAGGACTCTCATGTTGCACACTCTTTATTAGGGAAGCAGAAACCTGTGTTGCTGCTGGAAGACTAATAGAGATATATAATATGAGGACTAGGGACAACACAGCTTTAATTTAAGTCTTGAATTTTAGTGTATGATGCACTAATCAGGAAAAGCTATCACATTATTTTTTGGTAAACGAAAAGAGGCAATGACAACCAAGAATTCAGATATATAGATATATATTATATTAATTTGTATTCATTATATATTTTGTGTTAAAAATTAATAATTAATAATAAGAAAAAAAGGAAGAAGAGTGGTGCCTATGGCTTAAAGGAGTAGGGCGCCGGCCCTGTATGCCAGAGGTAGCAGGTTCAAACCCAGCCCCTGCCAAAAATTGCAAAAAAAGAAAAAAAAAAGGGAAGAAGGAAGGAAAGAAGTAAGGGAGAAAGGAAGCAGAGAAGGAAGGAAGGAAATGAAATTTTCTACAGATAATATTGAAATAATTTTAAGACATATTGCTCTGTTAAAAAAGAAAAAAATTAAGGTAAAACAGTATCAAAGGGGTAAACAAATATAAGTAACCATATTTCCATAAATTTGCATAAATAAAAACTAGTGACAGGGAAGAAAAGAGGAGTAAAAACAGGGCTTGTGTCTGAATGCCATATTGTATCATGTTGATTTTTGAGACATTTGAATGTCATTACCACTCAAAAATAAAGTCTGATAGAATTCCAGGAGATTAATGCTACATTAAGTTATTATTTATAAAGGATATTACTGGCTTAAAATTTCATTTTATATATCAGGTATTGTTTCAAATAAACCAGAATGAGGACAATTATTTTATGAAATTATGTCCAAGCTACTAATTGGCTGCCTTCTTGGCGACTTTCTTTTCATCTAGGTAAGGAAAACTTCTTAAAAAAATTCTTCATGAGGGCGGCGCCTCTGGACTCATCGAGTAGGGCACTGTCCCCATATACCGATGGTGGTGGATTCAAACCCGGCCTCGGCCAAACTGCAAAAACAGAAAAATAGCTGGGCATTGTGGCGGCGCCTGTAGTCGCAGCTACTCAGGAGGCTGAGGCAAGAGAATCACCTAAGCCCAGGAGTTGGAGGTTGCTGTGAGCTGTGTGACACCACAGCACTCTACCCAGGGTGATAGAGTGAGACTCTGTCTCTACAAAAAAAAAAAAAAAACCAAACAAACAAACAAAAGAAAGACAATTCTTCATGAGAAATATAAGCTTCTTTCTTGAGATTCAAATTAATGCCACTTTCCAAACCAGACACATCTCTGGAAATAGTCAACTGCTACCTAAAAATTAAGATACCAAGGCCCGCCATGGTGGCTTACAACTGTAATCCCAGCATTCTGGGAGGCTCACATATCTTGTGAGGCAAGGGAATCACTTGAGCCAAGAATTAGAAGTTGCTGTGAAATATGATGCCATAGCACCATATTTTCAGGGTGACAAAGTGAGACTCTGTCTGAAAAAAATAAAATAAAATAAAATAAAAATAGAAAAAAAAAGCCCTAACAGGTATGTGGGTGGTGTCTGTCTTCCCAGCTACTCGAGAGGCTGAGGCAAGAGGATCGCTTGGGCCTAACAATCTGAGGTTGTTGTGAGCTAGAATGCCACGGCACTGTGGCCTGGGCAGCAGAGTGACCCTCAGTCTCTAAATAAATAAATAAATAAAATTTAAAAAATTAAGATATTTAAATAATCGTTGACATAGCTTCACATATGTTTTAGAAAACTCGAAATGTTGAAATTCGTCTTTTAGCACACCTCCTCATGGCACTCCTACCTCCCCACAGTAGGTCTCGGCCCCTTGTAGACACGCACACTGTTGTGGGCGCCCGACACACAGGCAGAGGCGCAGAGCAGGTGTTTTCTAAAATATGCATCGTCATCACCTAGAAGGCACGTTCAACAGAACACCAGACACCACCACTAGTTACCGATCCAAAAGATTTCACGTGAGCCTGAGAATTTGCATTTCCAACAAGTTCCGGGACAACACTTTGAGAACCACTTGTATATAAGGAATATGCTGCAGAACCTCTGTGAGTTGACCTCAAAGGACTGTGACAAACCAGTCAACACGGGGAGGTGGCCGCCATCAGGAAGTAGGCCCACTGTCCTGATGACACACACATGTGGTGCAGGTCCCATCTGTGAGAATTAGGGGTCACCTTATGGAGGGTTCAGCTACGGAGCTTCTGCTCATCTGGGCTGTCCCTGGACGGCTGCTGATGCATCTTTTCCCATATCCAACTCTCACGACATCATGCTTGGTGTTTACACTAAAGTCAGCCATGTTTGGGAGTATTTCTACTGCAAAAATCAGCAAATGCTATAATACCAATCCACAGGACCTTTTGTTTTTTATTTTTTTAGAGAGCCAGTTGTAAAACACTTGCCAGCCCCGCACTCCCTATGAGACTCTAACCAGTGATGAGAGAGATGAAATGAGCTGCCTGGCAGAGTAGACTGTGGCTCAGCCGTCCAGTTTGGGAGCCCTCAGAGAACAACATAAAGAGGAGCTCAGTAAAATAGTGTCACGAATGGATGAACAAAGTCAGGAACGGCAGCCTGAACCCAAAGCTAATATCAGCAGTCAGTCCTCGGAATAAATTTTTATTCTCCAGTAGGCTGATAACTTAACCGTACTTCAAAGTGTCCTTCTTTTCATCTAGAGAACTACAAAATCTACAAAACTATTTTTATAAAAGTTCTTCTTGTTTTTTTTTTTTATTTGTTGGAGATTCATTGAGGGTACAAAGAACCAGGTTATACTGATTGCATTTGTTAGGTAAAAGTTCTTGATGAAAAAATATATGCTTCTTTCTTTTGATTAGAATTAGTATCATTTTTCAAAACAGCTTTTTTTTTTTTTTTTTGAGATAGAGTTTCACTGTGTCATCCTCGGTAGAGTGCTGTGGTATCACAGCTCACAGCAACCTCAAACACTTGGGCCCAAGCAATTCTCTTGTCTCAGCCTCCCAAGTAGCCGGGACTACAGGCGCCCACCACAACACCTGGCTATTTTTTTGTTGTAGTTGTCATTGTTGTTTAGCAAGCGTGGACTGGGTTCAAACCTGCCAGCTCCAGTGTATGTGGCTGGTGCCCTAACTACTAAGTTATGGGTGCCGAACCCAAAACAGCTTTTTTGGAAATGCCATCAACTAATGTTTAAAAATGAGAAACTCAGGTGTTAATGCCTGGTCTATTTCTGCCTCAGTATATGTCGCTGTAGTAGTAATTACTATCCTGCCTTAATCAGTTCCCATATTTAGGGACCTATTCAATCTGAGGGGACTTTCCACCACATCCTCTTAGGGTTGGTGGGCTACATAGCCTCTGAATTGGGCGATGTGCAGGTTTCCATTTTAACAAACAAAGAACTCAACAAAGACAACTTCCTGAGGCGTTGAGTCTCATGAGGGAGGCAGATGACAGACAGGAGTCTGATTTCCAAGATAAAAATCCAGCCATTCTCAGTAAGCCATACAGGAAGCACCATATTTTCTAGCTTTATAGGGTTGCGCGAGTTGCTTCACCGTTTTGTACTTCAGATTTCTCATTGAAGCAATTGCAGTTATATGTTTTTCACGTGTGGTTAAGAATGAATGAGTCTGCAGAGAGCCCAGCGCCTGGCACAGAGGAGGCTCTCAGTGATTGGTAAAATGGTGCTGAGAACTTAAGTGCCTCACAGCTATATTTACAGTGTGTTCAAGTGTAAGGGTCCCTTCCTGTCTAGTTTTTTTTTTTTTTTTAATTAAATCATAGCTGTGTACATTAATGCAATCATGGGGTACAATCTGCTGGTTTCATATACAATCTGAAATGTTTTCATCGAACTGGTTAACATAGCCTTCATGGCATTTTCTTAGTTATTGTGTTCAGACATTTGTATTCTGCATTTAGTAAGTTTCACCTGTACCCTTCTAAGATGCATTGTAGGTGTGGTCCCACCAATTACTCTCCCTCCACCCATCCTCCCTCTCCCCTCCTCCCCCCCTTGCCCCTTTCCCCATATTCTTGTGCTATACTTGGGTTATAGCCTTCAAATGAAAAATATAAATTAGTTTCATAGTTGGGCTGAGTACATTGGATACTTTTTCTTCCATTCTGAGTTTTATTTAATCTGTTTTAAAAGCACTGATTAAAGTATAACATTACTCAGTAAGCTTTATTGTAAAAATTTAATTCTGGAAAATGTCTATGGATGTACATAAATATCTTTAATCTCTTTGGGCTTCCCATTCCTTTTTTTTTAATTTATTATTTTTATCGTCTTTATTATTAAACCATAGCTGTGTACAATAGTGCAATCAAGGGGTACAATGTGCTGGTTTCATATACACTCTGAACTATTTTCATCAAACTGATTAACATAGCCTTCTTGGCATTATCTCAGTTATTATATGAAGACATTTGTATTCTGCATTTAGTAAGGTTCGCCTGTACCCTTCTAAGATGCACCGTAGGTGTGGCCCCACCAATTACCCTCCCTCCACCCCTCCCTCCCCCCTCCCCTCCCCTCCCTTGCCCCTATTCCTTTTGGATTAAAGTGTAAGGCAGGAACGATCTGCCCTTCCCAGATGACCATCTTCAGCCCAGAGATGCCAAAATGAGATAACCAGTTACATTTGTTTGGTTTCTGATTCCCGTTTCATCGCTTGGAATATGCCACTAGATCCTTTAAAATATTAAGGCCGAAAACTGGAACTCACATAAGCAAAAGTGAACTCTTTATTAAACTCCTGAAATATCACAGAATGTATGATTGAAATAGAAATATAAAAATGTCATTGTTTGTGTCCTGTGTCGGTAAAATAGAGAAAGAAAATCAGAGTCATTTTAGAGGCCCTCTTTTCTTTTAAGTCCCAAGTATTTAAACAATTTTTTTTTCTGTAGCAAACCACTGTCATAGTTGGGTAACTGCTTTAGTTTCATTCATCCATTTGCAGTTCAGAAATTCAAGAGAACTAATCTCAGGTAATAGATGACCACAGGCAAACTAACGTATATAATAATGGTAATAAGGGCAATTTATGATCCCGGTGGAAAAGCTCGACATTAAGTGGTTCACTTAGGACTTTTGTGAGTCTTGAAAGGTATAGTTCCTTACAGAATGATGGAAGAGAGTTTATCAATACTTATCAGAACCCAGAAGGATGCTGTGCATTGCAAGTGCGGGCGTCGGCAATGACAGCAAAATCAATGACAGCTCAGGCCGTCCTCCCAAGTAACAACTGCTGCAACAATCACTGCTTTAATTCTAAAACGGTGTGCAGGCACAGACTTCATGTACACCCCCTAGTTTATCTCACACTGTAGAAGACAGCAGAAACCACCAGTTTATAATATTCTTAATTCTCGCATATGCACTTCAAGCTTCATCACACAATATTGTCTTTTAAGAAAAGAATCGTAATAATTTTATAAGACTTATTTCAAGAGGTCAAGATGAGGCCTCACTTAACTCCAAGGTGATGTAAATAGAATTAAGCTCAGTGGCCACTCTTGCCAAGTTCTCCAATAATCAGATTAGACATTTTAAACTTTTAAGGGGAGGAAAATCTAACCAGTCTGAATCTCATCCATAATTGTGAGAAAATGCAATCCAAACTCTACTTTTAAACCCACATACTTCATGTGAATTCTTATAACCTTCAACCTATAAAATATATATACATATATTTATATTTATATAGATAGGTAGATACATATCTTTTAAAGCTCATAGAATTTTATTAGGGAAACAAAGGCTTAATTTATATAGTTAGCACAATTCTCTTTGTAAAATATATTTATTTAAAAACCCAAAGCAATGGGTGGCGCCTGTGGCTCAAAAGACTAGGGTGCCGGCCCCATATGCCAGAGGTGGCGGGTTCAAACTCAGCCCCGGCCAAAAACTGCAAAAAAAAAAAAAATAATAATAATAAAAAAACAAAAACCCAAAGGAAAACATCTGTCATTCATTTTTCAAAGGGCAAATCATTTTAGTACTTCTTCCCTGAAATTCCTACAATATCTCTGTCTGGCCTTAAGAGAAGGGCATAGACTCTATACTTTATTCCGTTGGGATAAAATCCAATAGAGAGAAGTTTTCTTGTAAGGTAGCTGTTTTCGTCTAACGAAAAGGCTCTGAATCTTCCATAGCTGAGGTTCCTCTGTACCAACAGATAACAAGGAGTGGAAACTTCTTATATTTTAAATTACAGTTTAATGAGTTTTAGTAAATGTGTCAAGGTGTGTGACCGCCACATAAAGTTATTTGCTATGGAACTTTATTCCCTGGCTGTATGAGAGAGAAATCACATCTGAAAGGCTTGGTAGCAGTGAGAAAGAGAACATAGGCCATTTGTATAGTAGCGAGCACTCTTCAGGTTGCCAATTGGCAAAGGAGTGCGTAAATTAAGAGCACATACCTACACCATTACTGAGCAGGCTGGCCTCAGATCTGAGTAGCAACAAACTAGTTGTGTCACCTTGATTATCCCAAGTGACTAACTCGTGTTGTGAGGCTGAAGTGAGGTAAAACACAAGTAGTTCTTTGAGCAGTACCAGGCCCAGAGTATGTGCCATATAATTCCTTGCTCTTATGATTTGCATTTATCTGGCAATGAGAAAGGCGAATCAAAAATTTTAAAACTCAGAGAAAAATTGCCTGTGGTCACACTAGCCCAAGATCACACATCTTGTGAGAGTTACCAGGAGGTGAGCAAGGTTTATCTCTTGACATTATCCTTTAAGATGTTGCCACTGAACGTTCCGATTTTTTAAAAATAAAATGCTTCTTTCAGACGTTCAGTTTCTTTGGGGGCACTAAAACCCCACAAAAAATGAAGTACTTAGGAATATTCCTAACAAAAGAGGTGAAGGACCTCTATAAAGAAAATTAGGAAACCCTAAGAAAGGAAATAGCAGAGGACTTTCACAAATGGAAGAACATACCATGCTCATGGCTGGGAAGAATCAACATTGTTAAAATGTCCATACTTCCCAGAGCAATTTACCGATTCAATGCCATCCCTATCAAAATACAAACATCCTACCTTCAGGACTTGGAAAAAATGATTCAGCATTTTGTATGGAACCAGAAAAAAACCCGTATAGCTAAGGCAGTTCTTAGAAATTAAAACAAAGCCAGGGGCATCACCATACCAGATTTTAGGCTGTACTACAAGGCCATGGTGGTCAAGACAGCATGGTACTGGCACTAAATAGAGACATAGACCTTTGGAATCGAATAGAAAACCTGGAGATGAAACCAGAGGTCCTTTCTTAAATATGCTTGAATCTAGTACCTGTCCCTTACATTTACTTTATGTGTGTATGTATATATATATATATATAACATGTGTGATATAATTGTGTATATAATGTGTATATATGTGTGTATGTATATATAATTGTGTCTCTATAATGTGTGTTTATATAATATGTGTGTATGTAGATAGTACATATCTATAGTACAGATATATATATAGTAAAGATATATAGACATATATAGTACAGATATATAGACACACACATATATATATCATTTACTATTTATAAGACACTGTTGGGTACATTAAGGAATACAGAAATTAATAATACAAGACCTTTAATTAGCAGGAGTTTAAGATATGTACCTCAAAAAAACAAAAGGCGCAAAGCAGGGACTTTCAGCACTTTCCCAGCTGAGACACCACGTTAAGGTTACAAAGATTTATAGGTCTTACTTCAGTCTTTCAGTTGATTAAATACCATCATTGTCAATGACAGGCCTATTTTGACTCTCTAAGACTGGTATGTAACAAAGAACAATTTTAAAGAAAAATAGGGGGCCTCGTTATTAATATCTATACTTTAATGAAGGTCAATGTTCATAGAACATCCATAGAAAACCTCTTAGCTGTAAATGAATACAAAAGAAAAACAATCGTCTTCTGCTTTTGTGACATGTATCTTTAATGTTTTACTTTAAAACTTTCAATCTATGCCCCCAAAGAACCTATTATATTTCTGCCTGACGTTAGCATTATCTTACAATTAATATTAAAAATAAAGGTTCGGCGCCTGTGGCTCAACGGGCTAAGGCGCCAGCCACGTACACCTGAGCTCGCGGGTTCGAATCCAACCTGGGCCCGCCAAACAACAATGACGGCTGCAACCAAGAAATGGCCGGGCGTTGTGGCGGGCACCTGTAGTCCCAGCT
>CAUYRH010169576.1:0-11379 GCA_963574655.1 Perodicticus potto | reverse complement strand
ACATCTTTTGTACTAACCTGGATAGAGGTGGAACACATTCTTCTTTGTAAAGTGTCACAAGAATGGAGAAGCAAGAATCCAATGTACTGTATTCTAATATGAAGGCAGTAGATGAGCTAATATGAGGCGGGTAGGGGAATGAGCAAGCGGGCAGAGGGGAGGAAGGAGGGGGATGTGGGGTCACAGAATATAGCACACCTCTTGGGGGTGGGACACAATTATAAGAGGGACTTTAACAAATGCAATCAGTGTAACCTAATTCTTTGTACCCTCAATGAATCCCAAACAATAAAAGAATAAGAAAATAAAAATAATAAAGTAGGCAAAGTAGGGAAGGATGAAGATAAGAAATAATTTGGGGGGCTCGGCACCTGTAGCTCAAGTAGCTAAGGTGCCAGCCACATACACCAGAGCTGGCAGGTTCAAATCCAGCCTGGGCCTGCCAACTACAACCAAAAAATAGCCAGCATCATGGTGGGCAACTGTAGTCCCAGCTACTTGGGAGGCTGAGGCAAGAGAATCTCTTAAGCCCAGGAGTTGGAGGTTGCTGTGAGCTGTGATGCCATGGCACTCTACCCAGGGTGAGAGCTTGAGGCTCTGTCTCAACAAAAAAAAAAAAGAAAAGAAAGAAAGAATTTGGGGGACAAAAGATTTGTATAAAGAATATATATAGTACACCTATAAATGAATTAAAAAATGACAAACTGTAGTATAGAGCATAGGGTTAAAAGTATTAGGCACTAGGGACAGAGTGATCTGGGAAAAAGCCAAGCAAGCATCACTGCTGGCCCTGAGTATTAAAAACAATACTCACTAGACACAGCAAACTGTCCCACCCCTAAGTCATATATTAGCAGTGATAAAATTAAGGCAAGACAAAAGTGCAGTAAGCAAGATATGTTAGTAGTTCAGTCATGCAGTTAAATCATAGCTGTGCACGTTAATGCAATTATGGTGTACAATGTGCTGATTTTATATACAATTTGAAATACTGTCATCAAACTGGTTAACATAGTGTTAACACAATAACTAAGAAAATGCAGTGAGGGCTGTGTTAAGTACTTGTTTTTTAACCTTAACTGTCTCTTTGTAGCTTTCCACTGTGCTGTATTTTCTCATGCCTGAGATTTCAATAAAAGCCAGTGAGGAACATTGGCGGGGGGCACACTCTGTTTCTCTATGCAGAGGGGTTCTTGCTGGTGTTGGCCTCCCCAGGTCTCTCAGTTCAATGCAAATGAAAAAAAGACAAAGAATATTGCATGCAATAAATGTAGAGTACACAACAAATTTCAATTGGCTGAAATCATAGAATATGTTCTCTAACTGGGCGGTGCCTGTGGCTCAGTGAGAAGGGCACCATCCCTTATACCAAGAGTGGTGGGTTCAAACCTAGTCCCAGCCAAACTGCAACAAAAAAATAGCCAGGCATTGTGTCTGGCTCGGCGCTTGTGGCTCAACGGGCTAAGGCACCAGCCACGTACACCTGAGCTGGCAGGTTCAAATCCAGCCCGGGCCTGCCAAACAACAATGACGGCTGCAACCAAAAAATGGCCAGGCGTTGTGGCAGGTGCCTGTAGTCCCAACTACTCGGGAGGCTGAGGCAAGAGAATCGCCTGAGCCCAAGAGCTGGAGGTTGCTGTGAGCTGTAACGCCACAGCACTTTACCAAGGGTGACAAAGTGAGACTCTGTCTCTAAAAAAAAAGAAAAAAAGAATATGTTCTGTAACTATAGCAGAATTAAACTAGAAATCAATAATAAAAATATAATAGAAATCACCAAACGTTGGAAAATTAAGCAATATGTTTCTAAATGACCAGAGAGTCAATGAAACTGATGATGGAAATTATAAAATATTTTGAGTTAAATTATAATAAAAATATGACATCACAACATGTCCAATGCATCTGAAACAGTCCTTAGAAAGAAATTTAAGGCCTTATATGCATGCAGAAAAAGAGAAGAAAGGCTAAAAATCAGTGATGTAAACACTCATCTCAAGAAGGTTAAATAAATGACAAATTAAACTCCAAGAAAGGAAGATGGAAAAAAAAGAGCAGAAACCAAAGAAATACAAAATTGACAATATAAAAGATCAACTAAGCCAAAAGTTGTTTTTTTGAAAAGATTAGTCAAATTGATGCATCTATATCAATACTGGTGAAAAAAAACAAGAGAAGGCATAAATTATAAGTATCAATAATGAAAAAGGTATAGTTTAGAATTATAGATATTGAAAAGAAGATTTATGAATACCAAACTGGACAATTTGTATAAATGCACACATATTACTTATAAAACACAACTTAACCAGGTGGCACCTGTGGCTCAAAGGAGTGGGATGCCGGCCCCATATGCTGGAGGTGGTGGGTTCAAACCCAGCCCCAGCCAAAAACTGCAAAAAAAGAAAAAAAAAAAAAAACTTACCAAAACTGATTTCAAAAAGTTATACAAAATTTATTTTATTTTATGTTTTACAAAATTTAAATAATCTTATACATATTAATAAAATTGATTTTATAGTAACTGTCTTACTACAAATAAAATTCCAGGTCCAGATGGCTTCATGGTGAATTCTCTCACATAATTAAGGAAGAAAAAGGAGCAAACTTTTATACTTCATGTCAATCTTACATGAACTCTTCCAGAAACTGAAAAAAAGAGAAACAACACATTTTACTACATGTTTTATGAAACCATTATATATAGCCTTGTTACTAAAATCCGTGAAGCACATTATAAGAAATGAAAAACCATAGACTAATACCTCTTGTAAATACAGTTGCAAAACTCCTACACAAAATATTAGCTAAATGAATCCAGGGATTTATAAGGATAATACCTCACAACCAGGTTGAATTTATCCTAGGAATAAAAGAATAGTTTAATATTCATAAAGCAATAATATAATCATAACATTGACAGAAAAAAGATAAATATGTAATCATTGCAAGAAGGGCAAAAAAGCCTTTGATAAAACTCAACATCCATTTATATGAAAAAACTCTTCAAAAACTAGAAATAGAAGGATATTTTCTTAATTTGATAAAGGGAATTTTTTAAAAGTACAACCCATGACATATTAATGGTGAAATATTGAAAGCTTTCCTTCTAAGATCAGAAATAAGAATTGGTTGTCTGTATTACCATTTCTAATTAACATTGTGCTGAATATTCTAGTCAGTAAAATAAGGTAAGAAGGAAATGAATCTTACAAGTATTAGAAAGGAAGAAATAAATCCTTCATATTTACAGATGACACAAATGTGTGTTTATAAATTTCAGAAGTATTTAAAAACAACTTGTTAGAATAAGTAAAATTTACAAGTTTGCCATATATAAGGTCAGTATATAAAAGAATTGTATTTCTATATATTAGCAAACAGGAAATAAACCATTTGCATTAGTTTCAAAAATCATCAAATATTAAGGATTAACAAAGATGTGCAAGACCTTTACACAGAACTACAAAACATTGAGAGAAATTAACAGAGACTTAAGTACAAAGAGAATTATACATTGACCACTGATTGGAAGATTCTATATATTATTTTTACCTAAATCGATCTCTGATTCAAAATAATAATTCCAGTAGGCTTTTTTTTATGGAAATTGACAGGTGGATTTCTTTATTACTGCTTCAATCTTGCTGCTTGTTATTTCAGGAGTTCTATTTCTTCCTGACTGAGTCTTAAGAGGTTGTGTTTCCAGAAATTTGTCTGTTTCCTCTATGCTTTCTAGCTTATGCACACAAGGATTTTCATAGTGTTCACAGATGATATTTTGTATTTCCGTAGCATCAGTGGCAATATCTTTGTTTTCATTTCTGATTGAGCTTATTTGGAGCCTTTCTCTTCTATTCCTGGTTAATGCAGCAAGAGGTCTATAGATTTTGTTCATCTTTTTAAAAAACTGACTTTTTGTTTTATTGATTTTTTTTTTCCATTTCATTTAGTTCTGTTTTGAGCTTTGTTGTTTCTTTCCTTCGGCTGGCTTTGGGTTTGGTTTGTTCCTCCTTTTCTAGTTGCTTGACATGTGACACGAAACCTTTTCTAGTTCCTTGACATGTGACATGAAATTGTTAATTCATGATCTGTCTTTTTGATTTAGGCACTTAAGGCTATGGATTTTCCCTTAGGACTGCTTTTGCTAAATCTTATAGATTTTGATAGCTTGTGTCCCTTTTGTCATTCAGGTCAAGGAATCTCTTGATTTTAATCTTAATTTCATTATTGATCCAATAATCATTCAGCAGCAGGTTGTTTTATTTCCATGGTTTTGTGTAGAGCTAAGTGTTTCTCCTGGAATTGATTTCTGGTTTTATTTCACTGTGATCTGAGAAGATACATGTGTATTACTTTGATTTTTCTTTTAATTTGTTTCAATACGTTTTCTGGCCTGAGATAAGCTCAATCTTGGAGAATGTCCCATGTGGTGATGATAGTGTATTAATATGTTCAGTAGTTTGGGGGTAGAATGTTCTGTACATGTCTGTTACATCCATTTATTCTAGAGTACATTTAAGCCCGGTGTTACTTATTTCCTGCTTCAATGATCTATCCAGCTCTTTCAGTGGGGTGTTGAAATCCCCAGTGATTATGATGCTACTCTTTATCTCTTTACTTATATCTAGTAGAATTTGCTTCACGAATCTTGGCGCTCCTGTGTTAAGTGAATACACATTTAGGGTTATTATGTCTTCTTATTGAATTTCTCCCTTTACCATTGTATAATGACCATCTTTGTCTTGCTTTACCAGTGTTGATTTACCGTCAATTTTATCTGATGTGAGAATGGCTACATCTGTACTATTCGGTTTCCATTTGCATGGAATATTTTTTCTATCCCTTTACCCTGGAGTCTGTATGAGTCTTTGTGGATTAGATTTGGTATTTTTCATCCATTCAACCTAGCCTAGGTCTTTTAGTGGGGCATTCAGACTATTAATGTTGAGTGATAGAATTTATATGTGGGATGCTGTTCTGTTCATCATGATGGGTAGTACCTTACTGCTTTGTTTTCCCTCATGTGCTATTCTTTTATTTGAGCCATGAGCTTTAACTTTTGTTTTAATTTAATCATAGCCTATGTGCATTATTGCAATCATGGGGTACAATGTGCTGGTTTTATATACAAGTTGAAATGTTTTCATCAAACTGGTTAACATAGCCTTCACGGCATTTTGTTAGTTATTGTGTTAAGACATTTATATTCTACACTTAGTAAATTTCACATGTACCCTTGTAAGATACACCATAGGTGTGATCCCACCAATTGGGATATCACCAGTGTGATCCCTACACTGGTGGGTGTTTATTGTGCTGATTCATGTATGATTAATGCAGTTCTAAGTATTTCCTGCAGGTGGTGACAAATTCCCTCAGTGTTTGCTTATATGGAAAAGTCTTTATTTCTCCTTCATATGTGAAAATTTCGTTTTGTTGCATACAAAATTCTAGGCTGGTTTTTCTTTTGTTTAAGAAGATTGAAGATGGGGCAGCACCAGTGGCTCAAGGAGTAGAGTGCCAGCCCCATATACCAGAGGTGGTGAATTCAAACCTGGCCCCTGCCAAAAACTGAAAAAAATAAAAATAAAAAAAGAAGACTGAAGATAGGGTCTCAATCCCTTCTGGCTTGTAAGGTCTACACCGAGAAGTCTGTAATTAGCCACTTTGTAAGTGACTTGATGTTTTTGCCTTATAGCTTGCATGAGTTCCTCCCTCTTGTTGACTTTGGCCAGTCTGATAACTATGTGTCTTTTTTTTTTTTTTTCTTTATCTTTGAGACAGAGTCTCACTTTGTCACCCTTGGTAGAGTGCTGTGGAATCATAGTTCACAGCAACCTCAAACTCTAGGCTCAAAGTGATTCTCTTGTCTCACCCTCCCTGGTAACTGGGACTACAGGCGCCCACCACTACGCCCAGCTATTTTTTAGAAACAAGGTCTCGCTCTTGCTCAGGTTGGCCTCCAGTTCCTAAGCTCAAACAATCTACCCATCTCAGCCTCCCAGAGAGTGCTAGGATTACAGGCGTGAGCCACCACGTCTGGCCTATGTGTCTTGATAATTGCTTCTTTGCCATGAATCTTCCAAGTGTTTGTTGAGCTTCTTGTATATGGATGTCTCAATCTCTAGCAAGACCAGAGAAGTTTTCCTTAATTATTCCCTCATATAGGTTTTCCAGACCTTGTGCTTTTTCTTCTTCACCTACCTTCACATAATTCCATATTTCATACAGCCTTTGTTCATTCCTCTTGATTCTTTATCCTTTATTTTTGACTGACTAGGTCAGTGATTTTCAACTGGTGTACTGAGGGAGGATCTTAGGTGTGCTGTGAAATTTTTCAACATCCTTAATTAAATCATTTTCTAAAGAACTTCAAGGCACAGTAAGTATATTCTTTTGTTTTTACTCTTTTATTTTTTTGGTCAACATAATTTAAGTGTGCCACAGAAGTTTAACTATAGGTTCAAGTGTGCTGTGAGATAAAAAAGGCTGAAAAATACTGGACTAGGTTAATTCAGAAGTGATGTCTTCAAGCCTTGATATTCTTTCCTCTGCCTGGTCTGGCGTATTGTTTTATTTTATTATTATTTATTTATTTATTTATTTTTTTTTTTTTTTTAGATACAGAGTCTCATTTTGTCGCCCTTGGTAGAGTACCATGGTGTCACAGTTCAACAACCTCCAGCTCTCGGGCTTAGGCAATTCTCTTGCCTCAGCCTCCCAAGTAGCTGGGACTACAGGGGCCCGCCACAATGCCCGGCTACTTTTTTGTTGCAGTTTGGCTGGGGCTGGGTTTGAACCCGCCACCCTCGGTATATGGTGCCAGCGCCCTACTCACTGAGCCACAGGCACCGCCTATGGTGTATTCTTAAAGGTCTCTGCTGTGTTTTGTATTTTCTTTCTTTTTTTTTTTTTTTTTTCAGTTTTTCATGGGGGCTGGGTTTGAACCCGCCACCTCTGGCATATGGGGCCGGCACCCTACTCCTTTGAGCCACAGGCTCAGCCCTGTGTTTTGTATTTTCTTAAATGAATTTTCACTTTCAGAAGTTCTACTTTTTAAATTTGTCTATCTCGTTAATAAATTTTTCATTCATTTCCTAAATTGTGTTTCTGGTTCCTTCATGTGGGTTTTCCATTTTCTCTTGGATTTCATTGAACTCCCTTACAGTTCATATTGGGAATTCTTTATCTTTCAATTAAAATTTTTTATTTTTTTATTTTTTTATTATTATTTTATTTTATTTTTTTTTGTAGAGACAGAGTCTCACTTTATTGCCCTCAGTAGAGTGCCGTGGCATCACACAGCTCACAGCAACCTCCAACTCCTGGGCTTAGGCTATTCTCTTGCCTCAGCCTCCCGAGTAGCTGGGACTACAGGCACCGCCGCAACGCCCGGCTATTTTTTTGTTTTACAGTTTGTCCGAGGCTGGATTGGAACCCGCACCTTCGAGATATGGGGCCGGCGCCCTACTCACTGAGCCACAGGCGCCACCCCCATAAATTTTTTTTCTTTTTTTTTTTTTTTTGCAGTTTTTGGCCAGGGCGGGGGTTGAACCACCCACCTCTGGCATATGGGGCCTGCACTCTACTCCTTTGAGCCACAGGCTCCACCCTGTGTTTTGTATTTTCTTAAATGAATTTTCACTTTCAGAAGTTCTACTTTTTAAATTTGTCTGTCTCGTTAATAAATGTTTCATTCATTTCCTAAATTGTGTTTCTGGTTCCTTCATGTGGGTTTTCCATTTTCTCTTTGATTTCATTGAACTCCCTTACAGTACATATTGGGAATACTTGATCTTTCATTTAAAATTTATTATTATTGTTGTGATGCATTACTGGAGGGCTGATGTGTTCCTTTGGGGATGTTCTTTCACTCTGATTTTTCATACTTCTGGAGTTCTTGTGCCAATTCCTTCTCATCTGGATAAGCTTTCATTTCTCGTTTTTGGATTTTGTTTTGTTTAGTTGGGCCTTCCGCCTACCCTACACTCTTACAGATGTACCTGTGGCATATGTAATGACCTTTGCATTTGCTTGTGGGTGTTTTCATAGCGGTATGCGTTCTGGATGGACACCTTGGTTGTAGTTATCCTTAGGGTGTTGGTTCTCTCAGTTGCTAGTTATTTGTAGGCCGTAGGGGTGGTGAGCTCTGTGTGTGGGAGATTCCCAGTCTCTTGTTGATGAGGAATGATAGAAGTCTTAGAAATCTTTTCTCTTTCCCAAGCCCTGTGTTTGTCTTAATAGTGCGAATTATACTTGTATGCCAAGTTTAATCTCTGAGACAGTAAATTGTGCTTGTGGGTAAGAATCAGCTATTCCCTGTATGATTGATGATGTAAAGGGCTGTAAAAGTCGTCCTCCCTGCCTGTAGGTGATGCCTACTTGAAAGAACCAGCTGCAGTATTCTTTTGGGGACCAGGGACCTGTCTAGCCCCTCAGTGATGGGCAGGGCCCTGGAGTTCCCCCAGGGACTTGTTATTCTACAGCACAGCAGAGGTGACTGGAGGAGTGAGGCTAGACAGGGCCGGGTCTGGTGAGCTTACCTTCAAGCTCTTCAAAGGAAGCCAGAAGAGCTGTTTCAGGAGGAGTCAAAGGTGTGCTGCCAGGTCACTGAAGTGGTCCCACCAAGTCAGAAAGTCTGCTCAGTGGGAGGGACCGTCTGGTATTTACCGTCTGGCTCTCAGGAGTGAGTTTTGCTCTTCTCCCTCCTCCCCTGTCTTGTAGTCTCCTTCTGTCATCTGGCCACAGGAAGGAGCTCCAACTAGCTGAGCTCACCAGTAGCAGTGCCGTAAGCTGAGAGCGTCCCTGTCCAGGATCCCACCTGGAGTCAAGACTTTGGCTTTTCTGTTGGAGGAGGAATACTCCACAAGTATGCTGCAGCTGGACCCACATTGCGCTCTCCCCTCCGTTCTGCCCACATACACTCCCTTGCTTCGCAAGACTGGTTCACAAATCTTCTCCTCACCCCTGAGCAACACGGTTGGGTCCTGAGAGTATGGGATCTGATCTGGCCTGTAGGTCTGTACTCAGGTCCTCCCTGACCACGCCAAGGAGAAGCATGCGGGTTTTGAGTTCCCCATGTAGTACTAGAGCATGTTTGATATCCCTCCACTTTGGGGTATGGCCTGCTGTTGCAGCCAGGTGAGCAGCACCCAGGAGGGCCAGCAGGCAGGGTGTTCATAGTCTGGGTATTCCTTGGTCCGCTTCAGGTCTTTAAGAGAAAAGGTATGAGCCCCACTCTCTGTGGGAGCCTTGATGTAGCCGATGTGACAACAGAGGGGAAACAGCCACTTCTGGGAATCTTGGATCAATCACTCATTGGGAGACCCAGGCCTCTTGGCAGCAGTGGGTGGGGGAAGGGAGGAGGAGGAAAAAAGTGAAAACAGAGGACAGCTAGCACTCTGGCCATCTCTGTCCCTCTTCCCAGAAAGCAGCCCACCAGAATGTCCAAGCTCTAGAAACACATAGATCCCTCTATGGCTCCTGCAGTCTGGACTGGAATTGAAAAGCGTGGGAATGAGTAACATGAGAACCGAGGGACTGAAGCTTCCTGGGGGAGAACAAAGGCACACAATGGGTGGAGAAGCAGTATAGCACCCACCATCTTGGCCTGGGTCTGTGCTGATGGGAAGCAACTGAGGAGGCTGACAGCCTATTACTTTGTCCTCTAGAAGCTCCTAGTTCACTGGTGGCTGCAGCTTTTGGGCTTGTGAGGGTAGAAAAGCTCTCCAGTAGATAAGAATCCTGCCGACTTTCAGAGGCAAGAGAGAAGTAGAAACAAAACCCTCATCTACCCTTTCCACCAGACTCCAAGCCTCTCACGGGCCAATCTCTGCTGATATCTTGCTCCTTCTTGTTCTGCTCCATAATGTCTTTCCTTGGAATCTCTGGTAAGTTTTGGCACGTTTCCCTCAGAATTACAGCCCATCTATGATTTTATCTTTTTTTTATCTAAAACTTTTCTTTCTTTCTAAGGCAATCTGACGATTGGTATCGCTAATCAGCCATCTTTTTCCCCTATCTCCTGAATTCTTCATTTCAATTATTCTATTATTTATTCTTGAATTTTCATTTGACTCTCTTTTATAATTTCCATATCTCAGGTAAAAATTCTCCATTATTTCTTTTATTTTATTAAGCACGTTAATTATAGTTATATAAAGCCACATCTGATAACCTTAACTTCCCAATTACCTGTACATCGGCTTATATTGTTTGTTTCCTTAACTTTGTCATTTGGTTCTATTTCTAGCATGCCTGACAATATTTTATTGAATGTAGCACATTGTGTTTAGAAAATTTTAGTGGCTCCAGCTGATGTTATTTTCTTCAAAAGAAGATGAAAGTTTTTTTCTAAACAACAGACAATGTGGGGATAGTTCAACTTGATGAAAGTGAGGCCAGTCTATTGCCATTTAACCATTACTCATAAGATATAGCTCTTTCTGGGGCTTCCGTAAAAACCTGTCATTTGCTAGGTTTCTGCCTCCTTAGAGATTCTTTAATTCTCATCTTCACCTTCCCAGAACTATCACTGGATTGCTTAGTTGTGCAGCATTTTAGCAGTGCTTTATGCTTGGTTTCTTTGCCTCTAACTCTGAACAGGTAGAGGTTAAAAGTTAGCTAATGCCTCCAGGAGAAACTTCATGCAGAATATTGGTTATACATATTTATAGCTATGTCTTAAGGGGTTCAAGCTGCTATGACAAACTACTATAGACTTAATGGCTTAAACAACAGAAATTTTCTAGGCACAGTGGCTCATGCATGTAATTACAGTCATTTAAGAGGCTGAGGTGGGAGGATCACTTAAGCCCAAGAGTTTGAGGCAACAGTGAACTATGATCATGGCACTACACTTCGGCCTGGGTGACCTAGTGAGACCTTGTGTCTAAAAGCAAACAAACAAAAAAGAGACAGAGACTTTACATCTTTTGTATTAACCTGGATTGAAGTGGAACGCATTATTCCTAGTAAAGCATCACAAGAACAGAAAAGCAAGATTCCAAAGTCCTCAACTCTAATATGAAGGCAGTAGTTGAGTTAATACAAGGGGGTGTACGGGAAGGAGAGAGTAGGGAGAGGGGAGGAGGGAGTGGGATGGGGGTTACAGTGTATGGCATACCTCTTGGCACGGGATACAATTATAAGAGGGATTTTACCTAACAAGTGCAATCAGTGTAACCTAATTCTTTGTACCTGCAATGAATCCCAAGCAGTTAGATCGAATCTTCACCCCTTTTCCCTAACAGCAGTTGGGGTTTCTACTCGGAGAGGGAGAATTGATGCAGGACATCTGGCACCCTAGCCAGCTCAGAGGAGCCGGCGGACCTGCCGCCTCCTCCTTGGTGGTGTTGGTGCTGCGGCAGCCAGCTG
>CAUYRH010169575.1:0-36392 GCA_963574655.1 Perodicticus potto | reverse complement strand
TTTATCTGGGCTCGGCGCCTGTGGCTCAATGAGCTAAGGAGCCAGCCACGTACACCTGAGCTGGAGGGTTCGAATCCAGCCCGGGCCCGCCAAACAACAATGACGGCTGCAACCAAAAAATGGCCGGGCATTGTGGCGGGCGCCTGTAGTCCCAGCTACTTGGGAGGCGGAGGCAAGAGACTCGCTTGAGTCCAGGAATTGGAGCTTGCTGTGAGCTGTGATGCCATAGCACTCTATCCAGGGTGAAAGCTAGAGGCTCTGTCTCAAAAAAAAAAAAAAATAGTTTATCTGATTGCTGTAGTTCAAGCAACAGACTTGCTTAATAGGAAGGAAGCATGGGGACTGCTCACCCAGGTCCCAGGGGCTTTGGCAGGTGGCTGGGCTTTCTGTTGCCTCCACTTCCCTCCCGGGGACCATGAGCGTTGAGGGGTGGAGTTCTGGATGAGGCCTGGAAAGACAGGAGAGCAAGGGCGTGTTCATGGAAATACAAACTATGGCTGTTTCTATATGGATGAAATGGATTTTCTCAGTTTCTTTTTAAGTCAAAGACTTACTCTTGTGAATTAAAAAGCATCCAGAAGGCTTCTGCCCGGCCCCAGCCCATCGCAGACCACAAGGGCTGCTGACCAGAGGGCGAGGCGTGTGTCCCTGTACGTCCTTACTTACCACTTGATCCATTTTCATATTTAAAATTGTGTGTGTGTGATACAAGAGGTAAACAGCAAGCAATCCCAAATGATTATTGAGCCTACTCAGACCAAATCATATAATCCAAACCTCAAATGATGGTCAAGGACTTGAAAGAACAGATAATGTTCTCGAAGACTAGACTCGAGGAAATGTTCCCTTATAATTTCAATATCAAATAAAATAACAATTAAATACTATAAAATGTGTCATGCCCAGATAGAATTATTTTCTACTTTGAGGTTCATTTTTTTCCCTGACTCACTTCGTTAGCCGAGTTGGTTGACTTTTGACTGAAATACACTTTTGTCTTTCCTTTCCTGCTTTCCCCTGATCACCAGTTACACTGATTATGTTTCTGTGTGACTCTCTGGACTCCACATAGACGCACGAGTGAGTGACATAGTCTAGATGGGTCAGCCGTGTTTTGTTAGGATGTTCTACCCACGACACCAGCGTAAGGATTGTATAATTGGTAATTATTCACAAAGGCCCACGGGGCCCAGGTTTGTTTTCTGTGAAATGTGGTAATTGAGATACAGTTTGTAGGTAACAATCTGAGTTGGATGGAGAAGAATATTTTGCACAAAGATTAACAAACACTAAACAAAAGGTAAGATAGAACAGAGAAAGGGAGATTAATTTAAAAGTAAATAGCTGCACTTAGGGGAAGAGGGTAATTAGAAGATTTAATGAAGGCAAATATCAGGATGTTATTTTACAAGATAACCTTCACATTGAAAATGTTCATTTTTTTATTGTATTAAAAAGTAAGTATATTCACCATGGCCTCTAAATCAATTCAGAAAGAAACAAAATAATAATGCTAAGATAATTAAAAATAATGCTAAGACAACTGAGAATAGCTCTAACCCTGCTGAGCCCGCTCTGCCGTTTCCCCCTGTCAGACACTTACTTTGCTTTTATTTCAATGAGAAAGCAGAAGCAATGGCAAGAGCAGGTGCTGGGGCCTCCTGGTACCCCACTGGGGCCTGTGCCCCAACTTGGCCTTCCCTTCCACCTTTTTACTTCCGTGACAACGCTACCCGTGTCCATTGCTCCCCATCACGTAATATCAATATCTTTATTTTGCACCATCATTTTTTCTCTGTCTTTTGATTAGTTACTATTAGTAAACACACATGTTGCACTTCATCCCTTCTTAAAAAATTGACGTCCGTCTTAACCACACATCTATCTCCAGCTCTCAGCTCCTTTTCTGCTTTCTTCGAAAGGCAATCATCTCCCAAGGATTGTCTAACCATCTTCTCGTTTTCTGCTGACACCACTCTAGCTTTTTCTTTTTTTAATTTTCAGATTATTGTGTGGGTACATGCAATTGTGTTATATTGTTTGCATTTATAAGGTAAAGTCGGAGTTGTAATTGGGTCCTACACTCAGAAAGTGTTCCACATACCTGAGCGTTACATGTGTTGGGTAGGAACTTGTTAAACTCTCTCCCCTCTTCTCCCATTCTTGAACTTAACTTTAAGTTTTCCTCTCAGTGGGCCAATAGATTTCACTTAGTATTGAGTACATGGGATGCTTGTTTTTCCATTCTTATGATACTTTATGTGGAAGAATGTTATCCAAATCCTTCCAGGTTGTTACAAAAGACACAAAATCTCTGTTTTTATAGCTGCATAGTATTCCATGGTATACATATACACAGTTTATTAAACATTACTGGGCTGAAGGGAATGTAGGTTGTTTCCATATCTTTGCAATTGTGAATTGCTGTAAATATTTGAGAGCAAATGTCCTAGTAGTAAATTGGTTTTTCTTCTTTGGGGTAGATACCTAGCAATGGGATTGCAAGAGTAAATGGAAGGTCTGCTTTCAGTTCTTTGAGGACTTTCCTTACTTCTCTCCATACAGGATGCACTAGTTTGCAGTCCCACCAACAGTGCACAAGTGTTTCCTTCATTCTACAACCAGGCTCGCATCTACTGGTTTGGGACCCTCTGATGTGGGCCATTCTCACTGGGGTTAGGTGATACCTCAACGTGGCTTTGACTAGGGATGATGAGCTTTTTTTCCATGTGTTTGTTGGCTTCTGTTTGTTAGCCTCATTTCTCTGTCCTCACTAGAAAAGATGCTGTTCATATCACTTTCCCAGTTCTTAAGACATTGTTTGCTTGTTCCTTGCTGATTTGCTTGGGTTCTTTGTAGAATCGGTAGATTCATGCAGATTTGTAGCATGTAAACATCTTCCCTCATTCTGAAGGCTGCCTCTTTGCTTTGTGATTGTGTCCTCAGCTGTGCAGAAGCTTTTTAGCTTGATGGTTCCCTTTGATTTATTTTTGATACTGCTGCAATTTTCAGGGGAGTTTTCTTCACAAATTCTTTTCCTGGACCACAAAGATTCAGAGATTTCTCCCAATTTCTTCTAGAGTATTTATAGTTTCATGTCTAATATTTAAATCTTTTATCCATTGAGAGTTAATTATTGTAAGTGGGGAGAGGTGCAGATCCAGTTTCAGTCTTTAACACGTGGCTTACCATTTTCCCAGCACCATTTATTAAATTTCTTCGGTCAATTTTGTATTTGCTGTTGGTGGTTTTCCACTTTCCCTTCAATTCTCTTCATCATTTTTGCCTTCCATATTCTGAATTCTTCCTGTAATTTCCATGATTTCTTTATAGTTAGGATCTT
This sequence comes from Perodicticus potto, assembly GCA_963574655.1. Lineage (NCBI taxonomy): Eukaryota > Metazoa > Chordata > Mammalia > Primates > Lorisidae > Perodicticus > Perodicticus potto. Next base: position 33,049 of record CAUYRH010169575.1, on the reverse strand, counting down.
CTGTGATAGCTGCATTGTGATCTCTTGGGGGAGTTGATCTGTTCTGATTTTTCATGTTGCCAGTGTTTTTCATTAGTTCCTCTTCATGTGTAGTTAATTCTTTTTTATTTCCTTCCCCTGCTTAGTTCTCTCACTTTCTCTTTCCCTTTGATCTTCTTTGCCTATATGCTTTGGAATTGTAATAGCCTTTTGGTACAGGGAAGAAAAAAAGAAAAGAGGACAGAAAGAAAAACAAGGAAAAAAGAGTAATAGTAATGATGTATAAATTAAAGAAAAAAAGGGAAAAAAGAAAAAATACACATATGAATTATTATAATTCTCTTTAGTGTTCTGCAAGAGAAAATGAAAGGAAAAAGGAAAGGTAAAGAATTTTTCATTGTAATTACTATGAATTTAGATGTCTAGGAGAATTAAAAAAAAAAAAAAATTAGCAAGGACACTAGGTGGCATGCCAATATTAGGGGGGAAAACCCCACAGCAGTCTCTTCTGTATGTAGTGGTCAGATGTTTTTCGGCAGGTTGTCATGGAACTGGGGTCAGTTTTTCCTGTTTTATTCCAGGAGTGGTAACTGTGCAAGTTGAGGGCAGGGGGTGCTGCAGTCCTGGAGAAAACACCGAGAGTGCCACTACCCAGTTCTACCCAGGTAAGGTGCTGTATGACTTTCGTTGAGGGGGATATGCCTCAGTGATTCTAGTACAGGGAGATTCAAAAGAGGTCCATGTAAAAGGCTGGACCTCCCTGATCTGGACCACAGAATGGTGTTATCAGCCCAAAGATGGCTTTCTGAGATCCGGAGGCAGAACCAAAGCCAGCTACACAGCGTCCCTGGAAACCCAAGCCAAGTTTGCCCCACCCTGCCATGGATTACTACTGACTCGTGTCCTTAGCTATCTCTGCTCCACCCCTGTAACTCCTGTGACTCACTGATGTGAGGTGGTGAAGCATCAGGCAGCTGCTTTCCTGCTGACCAGACTCCACACCCAAATATGCCTGTACACTTCTGGACAGCACTTGTCTGCAAGCCCTGGCTCCATTCCCTAGAAGCCATGAGCAGTCCTCAGTCTCGCTAGCCATCTGCAAAAGACCCAGCTTTTGTGACCCCTACAATCCTGTGGGCCCCAGTTCCTGCTCATTTCACATTCCACTTTCACCTGGAGGAACAGGCCCACCCAGAATTCAGCTTCATGGTGAGGAGGGTGTAGGGGAGGTTGAAATGGGTAGGGTGGAGTAGGTTCTCCTGTGCCCTTAATCCCCCAGAGATTCCTTGTGTAGGCTCTACCCTGTGTCACTGCTCTCCCCTGCACCTGCTTTCCCTACTGGTTTCCCTCCCTTCTTATCACTTTTGCTACTAGTTTCCCACACTGTCACTCTGTCCCTTTGCAATGCTGTTTATAGATGAAGCAGTCCAGATGGAGGTAGCTGGTCACTCCTCTCCCCAACCTACTAAGAACAGCTGGTAAGAACATAAACTGCTATCTTCAGTGTAGCTTCTGAATAACCAACCAAAACCACTCATATCACAGCGGGGCCTGGGATAAGGTTCTTTTGTTCTGCATTGTTTTGTTATAACATTATTGTGGGGAAAAAAACTGATCTCTGGCCAGGGCTGCTGTCTGTGTGAAGTTTGCACTTTCTCCCTACATACGGTAGATAAAATTGGTTTTATTGTATGTCATCTCACTTAAAAGACAAATTTCCAATAACCTATCAATAATGTAATTATATCCCTAGGACTTCCATAGCAATAATCCCAGTTCTCACTCCAAAATAGATTGCTACCTACTTCTTGAGATTCTATTTTCACACACAGGTTTCCATAATACCACAAAATGTGGGTCTTTCTTCTACAACATTAGCCGTTGCTTACATATTTTTGTTAGTTTTTGCTCATACCCAGAACAAATAGCATGTAGAAATCCAGTACTCACGACTGAGAACTCTACTTTTTTTTTTCTGTTTAACTCACTCCCTCAGTGAACCTTACCCAGTCTCCGATGAGATTTCTCTCTTTTAGCAACCTATTCTTAGAGACCTTTTCTGTGATCTTTAGTTTATTAGGTTGTCATGAGAGGTTGAGACCATTCTTTGGATGATGTTAAACACTTTTTCCTATGTGTACTATTGGATACCTTCCCACGAATGTCCATCAGTGATCCAAATTTAACATCTAAATCTCAACCTTTAATCTCTTATCTTCAAACCTTTTCCAATTTAACAAGTAACGTCTTAATTTTTCCACTTGCACAGTAGAACATCTTGGAGTCATTCTTGATTCCTTTTGAGTCCTTGGGGTTTTCCAGGTATAAGATCATGTCATCTACAGAGAACCAGAGTTTGACCTCTTCTGTCCCTATTTGAATACTTTTGGGAACTCAAATACAAGTATTCAATGCTTTTGAATATTTTTGAATACTCCTTCTCTTGCTTGATTGTGATGGCTAGGACTTCCAACACTGTGTTGAATGGCTACAGCAAACCCACAGCCAATATCATATTGAACAGTGTAAAACTGAAAGCATTTCCATTCAAATCTGAAACTAGACAAGGATGTCCACTGTCACCACTGCTACTCAAGAAATATAATTCTATTTTAGAAAGCTTTCTCTCTCTTTGTAAGGTTGACAGTTGCTATGTCATTCTTTTAAAAATTTTTTTATTTGCTTTCTTGTTCTGATTTTTACTTTTTAAATGTTCTTGAAATTAATGAGGTTATTGTTTTCTTTTTTGACTTTTGGGTTTTTGGGTTACCCATAGGACAAATTTTCCCTATCCCAGGATTAAAAACAATTTTTTTCAAGTTTTCTTCCCTGATTTGATGGTTTTATGATCCATAGTTAAATTGTTCATCCATTCAGAATATATTTTGCTACAGGGTGTGATATGTATGTATATAAAATTTTGTTTTATTTTTCAAATGGCCATCTAGTTATCCTCATGTCACCTATTGAATTATGATTCATATGTCAGTATGACCATACCCTAAATTTCTGTTTATAATTTTGCCTAATTTGGGAGTTTCTATTTTACTTGATTGATCTTTCTCTATTTTCATACATGATACCACAGTCTTTCAATAGAATAGGTTTACCAGAATACTGTCATACCTGACAGATAAAGTGTCACTTACTGATCTGTTTTTTCATAACTTCTACCTATACTTGCTTTGATACATTCCCATATAGATTTTAGAGTTAGATTTTATATATTTTTAATTTTAAAATAACTGCTTCTCCTATGGCTTATGGATTCAGTCAGACATATTTTATCAGATTAAAGGACAAGTCCACTTACTGTACTTAGTTTTTTTTTTTTTTTTTTAAATCAAGGATATTAACCTTTTGAGCAGCTTTAGTTCTATTGAATTTTAAGTATATTATAAAAAATTTCTTAGTAGTGAAACATTCATTCATTCTTGGAAGAACTATACCTGCTTATGATTGTATTCTTCTGTATTCCTTTCTTTCTTAGAATGTTTGAAATCATATAAATTATGAAAATATGTCTGTGATTTTGCCTTGTCCTTTTTCCAATCCCTATAAAATTTTAGTATCAATATTATAATTATTTTACATAAAGATGTCTCTGTTTTGAAACATACTAAATAATTAATAAAGATAAAATAAAAAATCACAATCTGGTAAAATTGCTTTTTAATGGCTTATTATAGTTCTCTACTAAAACAATGTAGTTTTGCTACTCATTTTATGAGTCAGAATTTTTAGTGTGACTTGTCTTGTGAATATAAATGTAGATTTCACTTCTATTAATTCAGATTTTTAAACTTTCCTAGTGCTCTGGTGTTCGTTTTAGCAAGTAGTATTTTCCAAAAAGATTTCTATATTCTATTTGGGTTTCCAAATGTATTTGCATGATGGCAGATGTTTTAACAAACTCTTTTGGATGCTTCATTGGGTTTTGGTTATTTAAAATACTCCTTGTGTTTTTATTTTTAAATTGTGGTTTATATTATTTAAAATCTTTGACTAATATTTATTACTTATATTTTAATCTTTTATTTCTCTTCTGCTTTCTTTGCGTCTTTTTGTGATCTTTGCTCATTTTATTGCTAATTTTCTAATTCTTTGGTACCCTTAATTAATTTATTTTTAATTATTATTAATAGTAAAAGATAATAAGACAAGAACTTTTTCTGCAAACATTGTTTAAGCTATAGTTTACAGTACAGTTGACATTACTGTTGCATTCTTTTTTAACTTTTCTATAGACGATTATTAATTCTTATTTGATTTAGAATGTCATGAAAGAATACATGTGCATTTCACAAAAAAAAAAGCCTTTTTGCTTTTGTGATTGTTTCAGAAATTCCATTTTTATTTCTTATGTTTGTTTTGTTTCTGTTTTTACAGATGGGGGTCTTACTGTTTTGCTCAGACTGGTCTCGAACTTGTGGGCTCAAATGATCCTCTTGTTTTAGTCTCCAGAGTAGTTGGGACCACTGCTGTGGGCCACCATACATGACTTGCATTTTTATTTCTATATTATGTGAAATACTTTTATATTAAGATTTTCATTGTGCCCTTATATAGGGTTGAATTTTGAAATGTTTTGTACGCATTTAAAAGATGATTATGTAATGATGGTATAAATTTTATGTTTAATTATTAAGGTAACAATGGCAGAAATACGTTTTTCTTGTTTGGTTTTGTCAGCCCCATATACCGAAGGTGGCGGGTTCAAACCCAGCCTCGGCCGAACTTCAAAACAAAAAAATAGCCGGGCGTTGTGGAGGGCGCCTGTAGTCCCAGCTACTCGGGAGGCTGAGGCAAGAGAATCACCTAAGCCCAGGAGCTGGAGGTTGCTGGGAGCTGTGTGACACCACAGCATTCCACCAAGGGCAATAAAGTGAAAACTGTCTCTACAAAAAAAAAAAAAAGAAAGAAAGAAAGAAAAAAGATCTTTATAAAAAATAATAATGAAAAAGTGAGTATAAGATAAATATCTTCTGCTAAGCTTGTTTTTCTCACACTCTATGAGCTTCTATAAATCTACTTTATAAAACTTACAGTTTTATTTGTTGCTTGAATAAGTATAATTATTACGTTATTATTGTTATCTGATACCTTCTGCATTATATAGCATTCTCTTAAAAGGTATTTCATGTGTTTAAGTCCCAAATTTCAGCTTTGTGCCTTTGCTTGCCTTTAACTTTTCTATTAGGATTGCCCAATATTTTGCTTTCTGAACTGTTTTACTATTTTGTGTAATAATTTTCTAAAATACTCTATTTTACTATGTCATACAGTGCATATAGCTGGACTAAGCATTGTTAAACAAGCAGAAGTTTTCATTTCTGTACTAGGTGGCTTGAGCGGCTTCACATTCATTGGCATAATAGCTGCGGCGTACAGCTTGGTAATCCTGCTTACCTGTCAGAGTTCAGTGTCGGAGACAGGTTTGCTGTGGTTCATACTGTGCCCTTCTGTATGTAAGAGGGCTGTATTTTCATTTGAGTAGCTGCCTTCACTCTTGTGTCTTTATGTGACGCACTCAGTTCTTAGCTTCTTAGACACCATTCTCTTCTTGGGCTCCTTTCATTCCCCAAAATCATGAAGTGCAATCATTCTATGTTCATTTGTGTTGAACTCTTCACTGTTCCCTTTCCTGTCTCTCACTGATCCTTCCAGGAATCACAGATCTAATTGAAATCAAGGTGAAAGTAGTATTTGGTATTTTAAGGCAAACCTTTAGGGACAGAAATACTGTTCTTTCTAAAATTTTTGGAGACCTGCTGCATGAAAAGTGTCTGTTCTTATTTCCTCTCAAACATAGCAGCTTGTTGCTTTTATCGGTTTGTGGCTTCTTGTTCCTCGGGGTTTTGACAATTCTTACCTGCATCTTTTTTTTTGTTTTTAATTATTTTTTATTGAGTCATAACTGTGTACAATGATTCAAGCTTGGAGTACAGTGTGCGGGCTTCCCATACATCTTAATTTTCAGTTATGACCGCCCGGTTTCGTTGAGAATTGACCTTGCAACTTTTGCTTTTGTATGATATCCAGAAAGACAAAAGGGAAATTCCTTGTTTACACCACTACCTTATACAAGAAGCATCTGTTCAATGTTACCGTCTTCCTCTGCCACTAAAATGTAGGCTTAATGTGGACAACCATTTCTGTTTAGCATGTTTATTACTGAACATCCAGCTTCCAGAATTGTGCTTGGCAAGTAACAAGTACTCAGAAATCTTTTCTTGAATGAATAAATTAATAAATATGAACATTCCTGCCCTGAATTAAGACTTATTTATCTCTGGGTCTCAATGCCAAGGAAATGCAGGGAAGAAAATATTCAATTCAACTCAATTTAACATTACAAAATGCAGACCTGACTTGTTAAATTTTCCTACTATGGTTGCCTTTCCATTTGAAATTCTAATATACCAGATAGTTTAGATTCAACTGGTTGGATTTTTCCTCAGCTATTATTAGAAGACTCCAAATATAGGTGCTATAAACATCCAGGTGCAAACCCTGAATGGGCACATATTTCCACTTATTTTGGATAATCATCAAATAGTAGAATGGCTGGATCATATGTCAGGTCAATTTAGTTTTTTTGTGTATTGTTTTCTTATTTTTAAAAGATAATTGTAAATTTACATGCAGTTTGCTTTTGATTTTTATTGCTCATGTTGCCAGTCATTACAAACTTCCAGGCTTAAAATGTCCCTCGCCTTTTCCGAATTGTAGAGGATTTCCTCATTCCGTACTCGGAATCCCATCACCCTATTGTCTGCTTACTTCATCTCCTCCTCTTGTCTAACTCCGATGCTCCGCCTCCTTCTTTGAAGGACTCTTGTAAGTCCTTCCACTGGGCCAACACAGATAATTCAGGATAATCTTCCTTTCCTCCCTTCTCAAGGTCTTTATCTAAATCATATCTAAAAGTACAATTCTTATGCACAGCTACATATTCACACATGGTTCTAGGGATTAGAACACGACATTATTGATGGGCAGGGGGCATTATTTATTTTATCAGACTCGACTCTCTGGCCCCCAAATAGTGACATCTATCCTTCATTCAAAATACATTCATTGCATTGCACACAGCATCATCAAAAGGGCTCAACCCATCCTAATGTCAACTCAAAATGCAAAACTTTATTCTACTCAATTCAAAGATCCTATTTCTTACCATTTAAATCATCTAAATCAGGTATTGGTGAGACCCTGAACATAATTCTTGCTCAGGAGAGAGATAAGGAGAACATAAGTTCTCCTTTTTGTAAAACTGAGAAATTCAAGAAATGAGCTATTTGTATATTACAGCAAATCTTAACTTAAAGTCTACCCTGTCAGATATTACTATAGCTAATCCAACTCTCTTTTGGTTACTATTTGCATGGAATATTGTTTTTCCTATTTTTTCGTTTTCAGCCTATTTGTGTCTTTGCATCTAAATTGAGTCTCTTATAGATAACATACAGCTGGATTTTTTTTTCTTTGATTCTGCCAATCTCGGCTGTTTTCTTAGAGAGTTCAATCCATTTACATTTGAAGTAATTGCTGATTAGGAAGAAGTGGCTTCTGCCATTTTGCCGTGTGTTTTACGCCCTCATTTTCACCATTCTTCTCTTCATTTATGGTTAGATTTTGTAGCGACAAGTTTTCATTCCCTTCTCAACTCCTTCTGTCTGTATTCTATGGTCTGTACTTATTTCCTTATGGTTACCAAGAAGATTACCTATGGTATCCTAGCTATTACAATCTAATTTGAATTGCTATCAACTTATCTTCAATTATATACAATAACTTTTCTCCTATTTTCCTGTTTCTCCCTTATGTTATTGTTGTCATAAATAACAATTTTATGCTTTGTCCAGTTTTTCATTGTCTTTGAAATCCTATTTAAAAAGTTACAAACTAAAATCATAATAATAGTAGTTCTTATTTTTAGCCATGTATTTACCTTTACTGGAGAACTTTATGTCATCATGCAACGTCAAATTACTGCTTAGTGTTCTTTCATTTCAACATGAAGGGTCCTTTTTAGCATTTTTGAAGGGGAAATCTACTGGTAATTTCTCCTTTAGCTTTTGCTCATCAGACAATGTCTTAATTTTACTCTTATTTTTGAAGGTTAGTTTTTCTGGATATAGAATTCTCAGTGGATTGCTTATTTTTCTTTCAGCACTTTAAATGTAGAATTTCACTGTCTTCTAGTCTCCGAGGTTCCTGCTCATTATCCACTGATAATCTTACTGACAATCCCCTTGCTTGCTGTCAATGTTTCCTCTCCTTTCTTTTCTTCTTGCTTTTAAGGTTTTCTTAGACTTTTGAAGGTTTAAATACAATGTGCCTTACTGTGAGTCTCTTTGAAGTTTTAATATTAGGACTTTGTCGAGCTTCTTGAGGTATATCATCCTTGTTATCCCTCAAATTTTAGATGATTTTAGCTATTTTTCCTTTAAATAATGTTTCTTCTCCCTTTTCTTTCTTGTTTCTCCTTTTAGGACTCCATTCATGTGTCTGCTCATCCATTTGATGGTATCTCACAAGTCTTAGGCTCTGTTCATTTTTCATAATTCTTCTTTCTGTTTCTCAGACTTGATCATCTTAATTGTCCTACCTTTAAATTTGCTGACTCTTACTTCTGCCTACTCAAATCTGCTGTTGAAATTCACAAGTGAATTCTTTAAGTCATTGTAATTTTAAGCTCCAGAGTTTCTGTTTGATTTCTTTTTATAATTTCTCTTTCTTGACATTCTCATTTTATTTGTTTACTATTTTCCTGATTTTTTGATAGCTTTGTTTATGTCTTACCTTAGTTCTTTGAACATATTTAAGATAGTTGTTTCAAAATCTTTGTCTACTAAGTTTGTTGTCTGCTCTTTCTTTAGAATGCTTTCTGTTCATTTATTTTGTTCCTCTACATGAGCCATGTTGTCCTGCTTCTGTGTATGCCTTGTGATTTGATTGTTGTTGTTTTAGGCATTTGGCTATATAATGTGGTAACTCTATAAATCAAGTTCTTCCTCTTCCCAGTTTTTTTCTTTTTTCTTATACTTATTCTTGTTTAAGGCTATAGTAGTTTGTTTAACTTTTTCCAAAGCATTTTTTCAAACATCATTTTCCTCTCCTGGATGAAAAGTCTATTTTAATTTAGCTCATGTTTGCTTAGCATTTTGGCAAGGACTTTCTTGAATAATTAAGAGCTGAAACAAACAGAGAGAAAACCACCACCTACAGCAATCTTTGCAGATTGTGCTCGGGAACTTTTTCATTACTTAGGTAGGCCCACTCTAGGAATTAACCCAATTTGAAAGCTAAAGGTCTCCTTAGGACTCTTAATCCTCAAATACACAACTTGCCTGGGCATAAGAGCAGCTTTGTACATCTCCCCATATACATGGCTGCTTTTGAATGACCAAATTTCCCAAAGATTCCCATCCCATATTCTTGTTCAAACCTTAGATGATGTATTTACATCTCCATTCACAATCTCTTGGGTGTCTGTAGCGTTGTCTTCTCTATTGCAGCTTTTACAAGTAGTGCCTCCATATTTTTCCCGTCTGCATTCAGCAAGTTATGACAGATGTATAGGATGTTTTGTAATTTATGGTAGTGTATTTTGATCCTCTTGTTCAGTGCTCCACAGCACAGTTACATAGTCACAGATGATTCTGGGGATTAGAACATAACATTATTGAGGGGCAGGGGCATTAGATCTTCTAGATTGGTGTGCTGTGGCGTACTGTGCACTATGAGAAAATCTTACAGAGATCTTTGTGTGCTGTGAAAATTATTAAAAGATCATTAATTAAATTGTTTTAGAAAGAAGTTCAGAGCACAGTAGGTTTATTCACTTTTTTACTCTTTGGGGGGGGGGTCAATATAATTTAAGTGTGCCATAAAAGTTGAACTATTGGGTCAAGTGTGCCAAGAGATAGAATAGGTTGAACACTGCTCTAAATGAACCTTATTTTCCTGCTTGTTTATATGCCTTATGGTTTGTTTTGCATTTCTGTGGGAAAACAAGACCTTGGAGATGCTTATTCTGACATTTTTTATTTCACTAAAGTAAAATAATATCTTTAGAAAGACTACAAGAATGAGTAGAACTTCAGAGAAAATAACTGCAACACATTTATGAAAATTGGAAATTGATGAATAAACAAGTTAGTTAGTAGAACCAGTAATTCAGAATCCCCAAAACAGAGAATAGCAAAATTTGAGAATCTGAACTATTGGCATTATAGAACCTCAGAAAGTGGCTATCCCATAAAGGGTTACAGAAAGCAGAGCTCCATTTGGATTTGGTCAATATTTTCCATCTGCTACTCTCTGTATGGCACAGAAAGTTTGAGAGAAGGGAAGTGGGGAAACTTACTCACTTAGGAAACAGATAAGCATTTAAATCGATGGTTCACAAATACTGTATGTAGTCAGCACTCAAATCAGAAGGACTTTTCCATTTCTGAACATGAAAGACCAGGCATAGAGTGGTTGTCAGAGCCTCCAGTAGACATACAAGGAGTCCATCCGAGGGGAATCATTGTCTCTAGTGGAGCAATACAGTTCCCACCAGGCTGTGACTCAGCAGGTGAAAATCAGAGAAGTAACGTGCTCACTCAGACCTCCTTTTCCAGCAGACCTTCGTCTATGGCAGTAAGTTCCCGCCTTCCATAAGGCTGACCTAAACCAGGGGCCAGAGGGCAAGGCATCCAGTTGTTACAGCCCATAAAGATCTGACCTTCTAGGTCCATAAAGAGAGAGGAAAAGGAGGAAAATAGAAAGCACATACCAGATCTCAAAATTGTATGAAAAACAATTAGTACCTGACATAGCACTTTTTGTGCTTTGTGAAATCTAGCCTCTAAAGTTTCAATTTGGCTCTCATTTGATCTATTTTATTGCCAAATAAAACTCTCAATAACTTACTCCAGGAAGAATAACAGAGATAATTAGTAGCTGTGGATGTTAATCTAGGGTGTAATGTTCTAAACGGGACTTTCTGTGCATCAAGAATACAAATGGTCATTTATTGCAGTGTCCTCATGGAGCACATTTGCTGTCAACATTCAGTAAGCCGTGCTTGCACTGTCTCTACCTGCTAATGGCACATCGCTTCCATCACTCATCAGCTCTTCCCCATCACATCCAAAGTTTTGTATTTGGACAAGTGGCAAAAATCCCTATTGTTCTCCAGTAAATAGAAAAAATAGATATGTTAAATTATACACTGTTAAAGTTTTTTTCTTCCATAGGCTTTTGTTTTTGTATGCCAAAAGCAAAAGCAGGGCAGCACCTGTGGCTCAAGGAGTAGGGTGCTGGCCCTATACGCTGGAGGTGGTGGGTTCAAACCCAGCCCCCGCCAAAAAAATTAAAATAGGCAAAAGCAAATTATCTCAACAAAACAGAAAGAAAAAAACAGTTCTTCACCATTGGGAGACAAATCTGGTTGTGTTAGAGTGCTGGTTGCCCTTGGTTCTGAACTGTCTTGTCAAAAATGTGTACAGTGGGGAGATTTGGCAGGGAGACGGCATCTCCTCGGGGCAAACACTGGACATCCTTAATGTCTAGTGTAGTGAAATCGACATCTTCCAAAGTGAAGCGGAGGCTTGCTTACTTCCCATGATGAATGATTTACATTGTTTTCTTATAACACAACCCACTGTGGGCGAAGGTCTCACCTTTTTTTCTTCATACTGCTATGTGGGTACAGGGGCTGGAAACCAGTGCAAAAACACTGCTGATACTCTGGCCATCCCTACTGCCATGAGAAAATCCTTTTCTCTGACCCCAAAGTCTTGGGTCTTCTGACAGCACCAGTGAAACTGTGGCAGGTTAATTTTGTTAACTCGAAACTCAGGTAAAATTCCAGACATGTGTACGTCCCAATACTTGTTTTGCTGATGAAGTTGGGACAATGACAGGGGTCATGGCTTTCTACAGAAAGGAGGATGAGCCCCCTGTGGAATTATTGTTATTAATGGGATTTGAAGGAAGCCCATGGGATAGAGTTGTGAGCCTGTTACCACACTGTGTGCTTAACTAGGATATAAATAATCACTGTGTCACTGCCTCTTACTGAGGAAGAACTGGGGAAGCAGTGGCAGCTGCATAAAGGGAAACAGGCTCAAATGCAGCCGCCTTCCCTTTGTTGTTCATTGTCCTCCTGATGGGAGGACTGGAGAGGACTGGACACCAGGCTTGCAAAGGACGGTTACTGATTCTTATCACATTAAAAGGAAACTGAGAACAGGACAGTCTCCTGGCAAGCCTAGAGGCGTTTTGTGACTTGGGGGCAATCGCCCAAGTAACTCAGTGTTCCGGAATGACACAAGATCAGTCACTTGTTAGTAAGCATGCGTTAAACATTGATGCTTAGTGGTTCGTCATGAGGGTTGTGGGGAAAGAGCACGTGGCAATCCTTACACATGCAGCCCTCGTATATAATTACCTTAACTCTCCACACCTGTTTTGTACAACCTTCATACATAGCCGTTGCCACGGGGGCTCTGGGCTACCCTGCACTTAGGGTTAATCCGCCTCCCGCAACCTTGTACTTCTAATCGGTGTCACGCCTGGTTCCTTCCTGCTGCGACTGAGACCAGGGCCTTAGGGGTTGTGACGAGAGAACTTTAGTACCAGTCTGTCAAAAGCACTCAGATTTGTCTCATTGTAACAATTAGTACAAAGAGTTGTCCTGGGTGGACACAAAGTTCTGGCTTACTCCGGGCAGCAGCAGCAGAGAGGCAGATCTTGCTGTGTCTGCAAAAGCAAACACCTGGAAATTGGTGAACACCTTAGAGAGAAACCAGGCAAATTGCTACAATGTCAGTTCTTGGTTTGTTGGGTTGGAGATGAAGGGACAGGGCGGAAAGGTGTAAGGGAAGAACTGTAACCAGGGGACCTTCTTCTTCAGCACCATCTTCAGCCCATTTGCAAACCTTAGGTCAGACAGCAAGTCTCCAAGGGTCTTACTGTGCTGTCGTTGCAGTCAGTCCCGGCTGCTGCAAGAGAAATTTAGATTTTTGAGTAAGATTCCCTGACACAGTAAACCGTAGAAAAACCTCCCACCAGAATGCAGACTCTTAGGGCCCTGCGCAGGGCATGCTCTTCACGTTCTGGGCAAGCCTTAGATGGTGCACACATCACCAAGAACATCAATCTGGGTGTCAGAGTCGCATGTGTGGTGTTGGCATGCGGGAGGTATTCTTTCTAGCCTGAAATTAAGTTCAGAATGAGTATTGGGATTGAACATACAATGGGACCTGTGTATAGGTCATTACTACTTTGGTTTCAATTTCCAATTTCTGTATAGAAAGAGCAGATGATAGTTCTTCCACTGCCATTTCTAATAGAACTGCAGTGTTCCTCCCTTTAAAATTGCTTACTCTCTGCTGGCTCCCTGGCTCCACTCTCCAACACTCTCCAAGGCTGAGGTTGGTGGATTGCCTGAGCTCAGGATTTGAGAGCAGCCTGAGCAAGAGTGAGACCCCGTTTCTATTAAGAATAGAAAAACTAGCCTGGGTTGGTGGTAGGCACCTGTAGCCCCAGCTACTTGGGAGGCTGAGACAGGAGGATTGCTTGAGCCCAAGAGTTTGAGGTTGTTGTGAGTTATGACGCCATGGCACTCTACCAGGGTGACAGAGTTAAGATTCTATCTCAAAAAAAAAAATTGCTAAGTTTCTGGGTTCTACATGTTTTCATTTTATCCTAAGTGGGAATAGTTGTCTAACTCAAAATGCTGTGTGGAACCTGAAATATATACAAATGATTTAAAGTAGAAAATTGTGTATTTAGCTACAAAACATTGTTAGAAATATCAGTTTATTTAATACTGCCAAGGCGCCAACCACATCAGTTTTTTTCAGACTTTAATCTGTATTTATATTATCTATATTATTTATATTGTCTGCTGACTTTGTTGACATAAGGAGCATGGAGAAAATAGGACAGTCATTGTGTTCATAACATGGTGACATTTTAATTCAAATTTAGCTCTGCTCCCTGAAGTTAAAGAGGGTAATGGAAGTAAAAAAACTGTTTACAAATTCCCCATGCCATCTGCCCTTCGACTTGAAGTCCAGTTGTTTACAAACTTCTGATCTCTCCCCGTCACAGGCACGTTGATCTGGAGAGTCAGAGCCTATAGAAACAGTGTGAGATCTGCCTCTGTCCCTGGGTTGAGGTCTTCGTTCTGACCTCACAGACCACCCGAGGTCACCATGGCTTGGCTCCTTTATAAGAAAAGAACCACAGCAAGTTCGAATAACCACTGGAGCCTTATCCTAAACACCATGTGAATGATCCCTCATAAGGGAAGGCGCAGGAATAGTCATTGATTATGACATCAGGTGCGTGCCAAGCATCAATCGCATCTTATGAGATCAGCACGGTATCTCCCCCGTTCTCTAGTTAGATAGTTTGGCTGACTATTCTGTGGTCAGAAAACCATTTCAGGGGGACGTTTGGGTCTTGAGCCCCAGACTTAGGACTGAGCACAACCTCACCCTGCCACTCACACGGTGCTCCACACAGGTGCTTGCAAACTGATGTTTTCCTCTGTTTTCTGTCTTATAAGACACTTTGAGATTTAGCTCCAAAGTATGTCAGATCGGAAGAAAGTAATGTTATGCTGCTTTTTGCAGAATTATTGAACAGAAAAATAAGATATTGTACCCAAGTCTATAAAGATTTCTGATTTTTAACAAAATTCTCCTAACAAAAGTCTCATTGCTGCTGTTTAATAATCATCCTATATGGAGCCAATGACCAGTATCCATTAGGAAGATGTTCATACCTCCTGATAAACGAATAATATTATCCTCCCACATGATGGGGAGCACAGAATAATGCTCACAGTTTTTCTCTGTAATTACCTATTAATGCTAAATCAAGTTAACTTCACATTGAGAAGAACCGTAGAGTTCACATCAAACATGTCTTGAATTAAGAGATGTCTCTCTGTACTGAAAATAGTTATCTTTTTAAGGAAGCGTGTGTGTATGTGTGTTTAACAAACAGAAAATGCCCACACCCTAGACGTGTCTCTCTGTTAGCATCAAAGGTCCTATACTGGTATATTTATTGTTAATCTGCACAGGACGATTTTCCCATAAGCAAAGGCTGTAAAGCATTGCCTCTGAGACTTAACGTGGTGACAGGAGCAAGGGATGCCTGCATGAAAACTTCCCTTATCAGGAACATATGCACAAAAGTGCTAAAGAAATCACATTTATCACAAAAAGCACAAATTACAAAGAGCATCCAGTTGACCACATGCATTTCTGGCAGATCACAGCACTCAATTATCCAGTCGAGGCCATCACACATTGGTCCCCATATGCTGGATAAATAGTACTTCTCATCTGGTTTAGGTCTCTTTTGCAGAAGAGGCATAAGCATGATCATAAAGGATGTAATTAAACAATCCATATACTTCATCATTGATGTAATACATAAATGTTTGCTCACTGAACTCATCTTCATCATCAGAGACTATCTGTTCCTTTAATACATTTTTTTTGGCAATGATATTAACTGCAAGTGTGAAGGCTGATGCAACATAATATCTGCCTGGCTCAGCTATGATTCATACTCCAGAGTCTGATGGAAAGTACTTGTCCAATGCTGGGTTGATTATACCAGTGATCTCTTCAAATTTAAGTTTCACATCTCAGATTAAGGAAAGCCACCACCAATATCAATCAGGTACATGCTGAAAACAACCTCAGCTCCCATGACAAAGACACAGCGGGCATCAGAGATTGCCTGCACAAAGATCTCAGGATCAGAACAGCCACTTCCTACTTGGAAGCTGACACCAATATTTAGCTCTTTTGCCCTTTCCAAAAGAAGTCTGCTGGTTTTGAGTGTGGCACCAAATTTAACACTGAGTCAACAGACTGCTTTGGAATCATCAGTGGCAATTCGCAAAACCAACTTGGCCTTTGGATGTGCTCTGGCAACTTTCATCAACTCGACTTCACTGTCAAAAGTCATCATCTGGACCCCATTATTGGCAGCGTACTTAATTTGAGACACTTGTTTATAAGGATTTGCATAGATAAAACCTCTCTGGACACACCCCAAGAATTTGCACCAATTGTATTTCAGTCTTGCTAGCACAGTCAAATTCTATCCCAATGGCAGCGAGGGTCTTCACAATGGCTCTACTGTCATTACATTTGACTGCATAAAAGGGATTGACATGAGGAAGGGCTTTTAGCCATCTTCGGTGTTTCCTCAGAACATCTCCATGGTCTGCTACATCCTTATCATAAGAAGAGGAAATTTCATGGATTTTTTGGTCCAGAATGTCCTTGGCAGCAAAACCTTCATCAAGCAAGGGGCAGTCAAACTCTTCATTACTAATGTTGTTCATGGTTTCTTGATGTTTCTTTGAAAAACCAAGAGAAGGAATTTAAAGAAATACTTCCAGCTTCTCACAAAGGCAATTCTCCAGGAAGTCTGAATCCCACTGCATGTGTCCTCCAAGCAACAGTGGAAACGTTCTTAGAGCATCTGGGTGCCGCAGGCCAGCCCTATGGAGAAGCCGGAAAGCCACCGCGCATAGCCGCCTGCGAGAGCCACCCACGCAGAAGCGCTCAGCCGCCCCCACCGCACCCATCAGCGCCTGGCTCCCAGGCGAGACACTGGCCCAAGGTGGCTGGAGCAGCTGGCAGAGGGGCGGCCGGGGCAGCGACTTCAGGGACTGACCTCCACATTTTCAATGTCAATAGAAAATGGGTTATGGAAAAGCTGTATGTGCTGTTCATGGAGATGAAGCTCTTTAAAACTAAATTGGAACTCCTTTTGCAACTTTTCCAGCGAATCCACACATGTTTTGTTTGAGAATGCAACCAATGGTTTTTCTGCTAACAGATTTTGCAGGCCCAGAATGAGTCCACTGCTAAACAGGACAGGCAGCGGAGGCAAAAACCTCATCTTTATCCAGTCATTGTGCAAAGTCCTGTGACTGTCAAAAGAATACATTTTTCATCTCACATAAAAATGTAGTGTAGAAATGATATACCCTTATGTCATGACAGCAATGAAAGGCAAGATTCCAGATGATTTCTCTTCTAATCCTCCTTTAATTCATGCAGAATCCATTTGTCCAGCTTCTTTATGTTGCCACTTTGCTTCAAATGGTCCAACATCGTTGGAATCGTAATGTCAAACCTTGCTGCCAATTCACATGTAGATTGAAATGGATTTGCTTCCACTACAGCTTTCAGCTCATCATTATCCACCTTGGTCTCAGGTTACCCATATGGCTCATTTTCAAGATTAAAATTAGCAGGATGGAACTTCTTAAACCCACAACATACTATCCATTCATTAGCCACATTCTTCTCAAATATTTCATTGATACGTTGAGCTGTGGGCACCATTAGCTCTACATTGGAGCTCATATTCAAAATAACATGAAGTTTTAACTTATCCTTGGTTTCACAAAAATTTCTCAAAAATGTTTTTTAAAGATAATCACCAGCCAAAAGCCGTGTTTGAAAAATGAAAATGTACCTTCACGAAGACAACAACAACCACAACAGAAATTGTCAAAGCAAGATATCAGGGGTCAACTGTCAAACTTAGTACTTAAGGAAATCAGACATTTCTTATGTAATAACCTAATAACATTGAATTGTAAGATTTATCTGTTGGTATGAATAGGTCCAAACTTAGTGAATTATTCCACTATTCCCTGGGTTACCCTAGTCAAAAACCTGAGTGCCAGCATCCAATGCTCTTTCTTTGTTCAGCTATTCCACATGTCATTAATGAATGAATCCCAGTCTGAGACATATCAGTGTAACTCACTTGGTTTAAAGCCAGAGCTTGTTAACTGCTCTCATTCCTGCAGTCCTGCCTCTCCCCACCACATTTTCCATGTAGCAATCAGAGTCATCTTTCTGAAATACAAAACTATTAATGACAGCCACCCAATTAAAATCATTCAGTAGCTTTCCATTTTCCTTAGAATCAAGTTTAAATACCTTAGGATGGCTATGGAGCCCTTCGTTACCTGACCTTGTGCGCCCTCAGCTTTCATTACCTAATCTTCTGTGCCTCATATCCTTTTGTCCATCCAGAGCTACTTCTCATGGTCTTTTGAATAAGTAACATTCTTCTTATAGGCTTTGCACAAGCTGTTTTCCCTACTTGAAACAATGCACCTTCCCTTTCTACCTCTCTCACTTTTATTATCTGGCAAACTCCTTTTCTTTAGTCACTTATCTAATGATTTCTATTAAGACACCTTTCCTGAACCTCACCCCCTCACAGACTCAGAGGGGTACCACTGCTGCTGTCATACCTTGTGCTTTCCTTGTGGCATGTATATGTCTACTTTTAAGTTGGTTAATATCCTAGTTTCAACTGATATTTAACTCCATGAATACAGTAATCATGTTTATTCTCTGCATTTATCATAGTTCCTACCTTATACGTATTCTGAACTTACATGAATGGTATACATCTCTCTCTCTCTATCTATATATACACACACACACACACACATATATATATCGCCAAATATTTATACACATATAAATACAAATATTTACCACATATAAATGTAAGCACAAAAACCCAACAAGAGTAACATCAATTTAAAGACCTATAAAATTATAATGACAAGGTTTATATTAAAATATAATTATTTTAGTATATTTATAAGTACTTTGCTATGAATTGAGCTTTTTAGATTTCTACTCTTTAAGTTTTAATGCTGAGACACCATAGTCTTGAATCAGGTCTGCTTTTCTTAACCCATAGATATATGGCATGTTCTGGCCTCTTAGAGTCTGTAGAACAGAACCAAAATCTTACCTCTCAGTATTACATTTATAAAGATAGGGCTTATCTCTGGAGAGCTCTGTCAATGCGGCTCAGAATTGTTGCTGAACCTTCTAACCATTTGACTCCAGAGGGTACACTGGCTTTCTTGATATGTGGATTTCTATGAAATGTGTGACTTACTTCTAAAATGCTTTTTTTTTATTTGTTCTTCCTTTCATGGGAAATAAAGGAGAAAATGTGCCAGAGGGTGATCAATACAGTTTTTATCAAGTCTGATAATAATGTCTATTCAATAAAAAATCATTTTTTGTGGCATCTATACTTAATATCATTTCACTCTACCCTCTATTTCCCTCTTCAAACACTGTATTATTTAGAAATAACCTCACAGGGATGAGCCTTCGAGCAGTTTTTATTTTTAAGTTTGGCCATTGGTAATAGATGTCTTTAAAAAAGCAAATTCTCTTCGCCTTCAACAGAATACAGTTATATGTTATTTATCATACAAAACTAAACTTTCATGGACATGGTTATCTGGAGAAGAGCTCCAGAAAATTGAAGATGAAAATAATTCTGAGTAGAAGAGCACAGGGTTTTAAAATTGACAACTCATATGAAAGGATATAATGGAAAGCACAACGTATATAGTCACATAAGTAGGTAGAACAAAGAAATCCTCTGTATATAAAAAATATGAAAACATTGCCATATTCAAAGAGATACCCATATTCAACCTGAATAGTTTTTGAAATACATGGGATGGGAGCCAAGTAGATTTAGTTCTGTGGTTTCATTCCCATTAAATTTACCTTGTCTCTTCTACTCTGAAGTGGTTTGGATGTGTTTGGAATATTCCCTTTTTGCTCCTATTTTTCCCTTTAATTTTCTTTTTTTTTTTTACTTTTAATATCCTATATATACTTTAATATAAATACTTTGAATTCAAGATACTTAAATACAAGTATCTTAAATGTAATAGTTATTATACATCCAGCCATGATAATTTAAGAAAACGACCAAGGTACAGAATATCTTTCTGTTTTATCTCTCTCATATACACACATAAGCACAAACATACATATAGGTACATGTCTAAGCACATAGATAATATTCATCCCTACAGAAGAATACAGGGACTGTAGAAAATACAATCTTCACACAAGTAGACTTACACATACATAATGGTTTCCTATTTGAAAAGTTTTAAGATTTAGTATGTTTAAAATAGTATCAAAATGGTGAACCAAGAAGACTATAACTCATCAATTATAACCTAATAGAAAGCCTATTAAGAGAATTAAGACATAAAGGATTGACAAGAACAAAAACAGCCACTGATAGATCAGAAATGATGATAAATTTCTGAGAACTAGAAAGGCGACATCTTATTGATCAATGGGTTCAAAAGACTGGTACAATACTGCAAGCAATCCAAGACCACAGGTAATGAACAACATGAATAGGAATGGACACTAAAGCAAATATTCAGCAAATGGTAAAGAATCCATTGTCAGAGCCTCTGAATTGGTCTTCTCTTTCCATATCCTGGTTTAGCTGTAGAGTAGACCATACTACCTATCAAAGGCCAGATATGAGAGCAAAGAAATTGTGACACTGAGCATTTTTCTAGGGAGTTCCTGAATCTCTAGGATATATCAAAAGACCAAAACCAAGAAGGAAACAGTGGCCTGTACAACCAAATACTTTTCCACAAAAATCAGCAGAGGCTAAAACTTATCCTCTGATAAGGAGTTACATCCATAGTGAATAGTACAGGAATTCTAAAGATATGAGTCCCTCACTTCCAGAAAAAGAATCATCAAACTTTTGTTGAGAAGTCTAAAAAACACTGTAACAGAGAGGCACTAAGTTAAAATAACAATGAAATTCCCAGTTGAATAAACAATTAACAGAGGATATGAAATCTATATGTTAAAAACAAGAAGACCCATCAGAAATTTTTTAAATTGTAGACCATTTAATGGTATAATAGAAATAGCTAAGAAGTGAGTGAGAAACCTAGAATACTAAAAAGAAAAAATTCTTCCAAAACACACAAAGAAAGCAAAAGGGTAGAAAGCATGGGGGGGGGGCGGGGGAGTCAGCCTACACCTAATCTTAATTATTTGAGAATACATGAGGTAATTAATAGTGATTCCATAAAGAGAAAACAAAGCTAATAAAATGAAAGAAATATCAAACAAAATAGAAGAAAAATTAATGGTTAAATAAAATGAAGAAATTGAGCTGATCATAAAATTCATTTGGAAATGCAACGGACCCAGAAAATTCCTGCAAAAGAATAGCAAAGTTTAAGTGTTCACACCTCCTGATTTCAGAACTTACTGTAAAGCTAAACTAATCAAGATAATGTGGTAATGACATATAAATAGACAAATGGCCTATGGAATAGAATTGAAATTCCAGAAATAACCTTAACATTTTTCAACATTTATTTTCAACTAGGGTGCCAGGACAATCTAAATGGGGAAAGAAGTCTTTTCAATAAATGGTGCCAGGTCTCTACATGCAAAATATGGCTTTCTATCCTAACTCTATACTATATACAAAAAATTAATTCAATGCAGATTGTAGGCCTACTAGTAAGACTTAAAACTATAGAACTAGCTCAACAACAAAAATGAACCAACCAAATAGAAAAATGAGCAAGGGCCTTGAATAAATATTTCTCCAAAGAAAATACCCACTAGAATAGCTACAATAAAAAACTGAAAAATAAAAAGTCTTGGCAAAGACAAAAAGGTACTGGAACCCTCAAGCACTGCTGATAGGGATGAAAAATGGAACAGCCACTATAGATAACAACTGGACACATTTTCAGAAAGTTACACATAAAATTATCACATGATCCAGTAGTTCCAATCCTTAATATATACTCCAAATATATTTCCAAACTTCAAAATTTTACTGAAAAAGATAGATATTGTCTTATATGGTTAAGCAACAATTAGTAATTTCTGTTCTTATTTTCTGTTCAATGTATTCCTGAGTCAGATATTTCTGCAAATGAAAATAAATTAATAGAAAAAAAGAAGAAAACATGGAATGCAAGTTATGATAGCAATTGAAAATTCAGAAATATAAGGTAAACCACTAGAAGGAAGTGAAAGAATTATTTTAATAAAAAAGTCAGAAGTTGAAAAATAATGGGAATACAGGAAGTTGTATGTTAACTTTCTTATCTTTTCCAAAGGGGAGGTAATGCATCTTTTCCAGGGCAGGTAAATTAAGAGATAACATTATAGACATATTCATTAGGGAAGTTATGTGAAGTACAAAGAACTAAAAGAGAAGCACTTGGATTAATGTTTTCCTCTAAGAAATGGAGGCTAGCCATAGGGAGACTATTATTTTTTCTCATTTTGTTTTCTTGAAAATTATTTTTATCATGCTAATTATTTCATAGAATTCAAAATAAATCAATGAAGTATATATTTTGGAGAAAGACAAATGTCAGCTCTGCTTTGCACGAATAGGCTCCCATTACTTTAGTCGCCATTTGTTTTGTCATCTACAAGCAACAGAGTAAGTCAATGTACTTGGAGGACATTCGTAGCCACCTTCTAGGAATGCCCAAAGCTGATTGCTCAGTATATTGTTTCTGAAGCTGATGAATATTATGCAATAGGGTTTATTTTAGCTATGTTTCCTGTGTTCATCATATTTCTATAGTTTTAAAAATTACATTCAGGAAGACATGATTGAAAATATGCCATGATAAATGTCTTTGAATTAATGCATTTTAAGTCATATGTTGTGTTTGAAGAGGAAATCTGCAGCCCTTCTATCCTTCTTTTCTGCATGTTACAGAGTCTTATTCATGATTGTGTTCATGTATTTGGTTCCACAATAAAATTGAAAAGTAAAACAGGAACTCATAGACTTCTGGAAGCTTCAATGTCCAGCACCCCAGTGTAATGCTTGGGAAAAAAAAAGACGAATAAAATTCAGATGTACAGAGAATATGCAGCAGTAAAAAAATATGCTTAGAGACCTTGATAGGAAGAAGCATACAAAAGGTCAGTGAGTCACACAGGGTTTCCTTCACAAACAACAAAATCAAAGCCAAGAGAGAGTAAAACTAGACAGACAGTTTAACACAAAGAACCAAAAGAAAGTGATGAAATAAGGGGTTAGAAATGAGCATGATAGAGGGGGGAGGGGAAGGGGTAGGATGGGTGGAGGGAGAGTAATTGGTGGGACCACACCCATGGTGCATCTTACAAGGGTACATGTGAAATTTATTAGTTGTAGAATATAAATGTCTTAACACAATAATGAAGAAAATGCCGTGAAGGCTATTTTAAACAGTTTGATGAAAACATTTCAAATTATATATAAAACCAGCACGTTGTACCCCATGATTGCATTAATGTACACAGCTATGATTTAATAAAAAATAAAATAAAATAAAGAAAAGAATATGATTTAGAACATCAATATAGACTATAATAGAAGAAAATAAACCAAAAGTAGCAATAAATGTTAACAAATGAGGACTAAAAGTCACAAATAGAAGTTAATACTATTAAAAAGGGAGGAAAATGTGTATTTGGGGATGAGGGGCCCATAATAATGGACAAGTTTGGGGAGATTTCTAATCAGTGGCACTAATGCAAGTGAAAGAATTATTGGTAACAGTAAACACAATTCAATGTTTTATCTAATCTACATCCTACCACACATTAAAAGTTTTAATCCATATGTACAATCGTACATATTGATGGAAAAAAGACAAAATTTCTTAATTATACTATTCTATGCAATCTCTTTACATTTAGAATATGTTTATTATAGTATTCAATATAGAACATTAAATAGTTGGTTGCAGGCTTTAAACATCTTCTCATTACTGAATGATGTAGAAAATATTATGATTTTTTAAGTATTTCTGTCACTGGTGTTGGTGTGATCATTTTCTTTAATTTGTGGTTCAAGAGTGAAGTCAAGCTCTCTAATAATTAATTTTCTGACAGTTTTATACTGAAAGAGAAAGATTATAATGATAAAGACTAATATAAATGTTGACATTTAACAAAATGCTGTAAAAGAAAATTTTATTGTACTACTGTGGCTACTTATCAATTGATTTCTTAATAACCCAAAAGAATAAATGGACCCAGCTAAACTCCCTAAATTACTCTTAGAGAATAGTTTCTGTGGGTATATCTTGTTTTAAAGATGATGAAATTGCTCAACGGCTATCTTTGGCTTCCCATGGATCATGAAAAATCATGAATTCAAATTTCGCAAGCCCTTTATCCTTGGGTCAAAGGAGATTGAATGATTGAATAGACTCATGAGGTCATTATCAGTTGTTCATTGTTGGGGTTTAAATATATTCAGAATATGGACAGAGTTTAGCTCATATAAAGGAGAACATAATCTACAGGGCTTGTAATTTTAAAAATCCCTCTCAATTATTTAAACATGCCACATTTAATTTAAATGCATTATTTTTCACACTCAAAATGTAAATCTAATTGTACAGCATTTTATTTTGAAGTTTATAAAAGTAATAACATCAAAAAGATTCCTTACATGTGTTAACCTATGAAATTCTCTTGGTACGTGGTAGTATTAACTATAATCATTAAGTCTATACAAATAATCCATTTCTGATGTAATTTTTTAACAGATAAACTAATAAAGCCAAATCGGGAATTATTTTGCCTGCATCTTGCCCTGGAACAAGATGTGCAATTAAAATTACCACTAAATAGCAATAACGTCTTTCTGAAGATGGTCTGATAAGAAATTCAGGTCAAGGATGCTAGCTAGAACATTCCATTAGCTTTAGCTAGCGTCCTTTCAGGCATTCCTTCCTACAAAAAGACAATAGATGAAAGAAAAGGAAGAGAACAAAGATTCTTTATAAATATTGGCACTTAACTCTGCCAGTGAGATGGCTACTGACCCTGAGTACCCTGTAATTTCTTTGTTCAACATTCTGCCTCTTACAGCCCTGTCAGGCTGTAAAATCAAAAGGTTCTCTAGGGTAGTTCTGAACCCAAGTTTCTACTTTCCTTTGTGTATACTGAATACCGTGCCAGGATTTCTTTTTAACATATCCATTTTGGGTTTCTCTTTTTCTCTGTTTATTTAAAGTGCTACTATATCTATTGGGGGAAATACCTGTGCTATTATTTTCATACTTTCTGAAATATTAAGAGCTGTGTTTTATTTTTATCCCTGTATTGTCTTAGTATACCATTTCAGGACAGATATGGCATTTTAAAATATGTCTTTAAGGAAACCAACATAATTAATATAGCATCATGTTTTGAAAGGTTGGCGATTGTGGCATTATTCAGAATCATTTTTAAAATAATTCATCTACTTTTCGCAGTTTTTTTTATGCAGAATGACCTAAAGATTGGAGAAATTTATCACTCCCATTTATGCTCAGTATTGATGTTTGGTTTCTGGTGTTATAAAATCAGTGTTGAGTGCAAGTAAGTTATTCATAATACAGCTTCTAATGAAGTGTAGGCATGACTTGAATAATAAATGCCTTAGCCTTTTAATAAGGTTCATTTCGTGTTCATAATAGAATCCTGCACTGTTTCTATAATCCAGTGGAATTTTACCAAAGTCAAATTAAGACACATAAGAGCACATTCTTAAAGTGCTATCCGTAATCCTTAGGAAATGACTGTAATTGATTTACAACAAACCAGCTGTACTGAGAACTCAGCAGCCCCAGGTGACTGTAGCAGTTGTGCTTGAGTAAACCTGTGTGCACAACATGCTATTCTGGATTTTTTATTTGTCAGATTGTAAAGTCCAAAGACAAAACATAAGGTTAATAAGAGAACTTTTAGCAAAAACTACTGGGGAGTGATTTTGCTTAGGTAAACACTTATTTAAACACATACATAAAAATGTCAGACACGTTTAAAAATCACATAATCAATGGAAGCTACGAGGTGTTTCTAAAAGGGAAGATTCTTTTTTTGCCCTTTCCTGTTGTAGATTCTGCCTAGTTCATGCTTTCTTCTTTTTATACAATTCTGGCATCTGCAATGTACTGTATCTGAAAATGATAAAGTGTGCCTTTCTGGCCCAGTCTTGTCAATTACATGTGCCTTGTTTCATTAGCTACAGCTAATTATTAGCCATCGTGTTCTAGGCTATGAATTTAAATTGAGTAAAATGAATGGTCATTTTTTATGGTTTCTTTCTAGTCATTTCAAATTCATCAGACTATTTTTATTACATATGAAAATACTAAAAGTATAATAATCCAAATCTTTCACTGCCATATTCGGTAACTGAATAAGTATGTGCATTAAAGGTGACAGAGATAGATGATATTAACTCCATTTTTTTTGCTTGACAGCTTTTGCCCACAACATATGTTCAGTGCTATCAGGGTGATTACAGAGAACACAAACTAATCAAGTGGACAGATTCACAAACAGTGCCTAGAACACATGGTGGCCTCCCCGTGTTAACAAGGAATGTCTGAATCACTTGTAAACATGGTCAAATAATGTGAGGATTTGTCATTTTGATTGCTGGTTCTTAAAACCACAGTTAAAATAATCTCCCGGACTGTGTACCTGCTAGACTAGAAAGGGAAACGCTGTGGCCTGACCGTATTTGTTATTGTATCATGCAAAGGGAGAAAAATTATGGGCTCTGTAATACTTCTAATATTGATCTAACCATCCATGTGTTTTACCTTTAAAGTAATTTTTGCTTGAGGTTTGTTCTTAAGGCTAAATTTCTTAAGGAGAATTAATACCAGAAAGCTTTTTTGTTCCAACGTTTATTAATAATCCTCCACTTGGGAGAAAATGTTAACTGAATCTGATTGCAAGGAATATAGTTCAGGAGTTCTAATTCTAGAGTTATTTGATGATCTAATGTTACCAGGATTGGAATTTACTTGAAAACTACCTCTAGCCTCCCCTGTGGTTGCACATCTATGTGTATGTGGGTGGGTGTGTTCTTGTATTTTTATTTTTAATCTACCACATATTTTATATACCTGTCACTGCAGAAAGTCCCTGAACAACTAACTGGAGAATGACTCGTCACTTACAAAGAAAACTAGGAAGGAAAAATAATAGCTAAATGTTGAAATAAATGAAATCATTTTGGAATCATGAGGAAAATGTCATTGGGAAAGAACTCAGAATTATAAAATATCCAAGCAAAGAGAGCCATCAATAAACTAGAGCAGTCTGCAAGGTGGTATCCAAGTACAAACCCACTGATGTCAGCCTTCAAGTTTTAAAAAGGTGGAAATTTCTCTATTAAAGTTGGTATTTTTAGGTTTAGCGCTTTCTCTCACATTCTTCTCGGCTCCACTGAGTCCTCCTCCCTCCATCTGTTTATCATGCTCAAGGTCACATAATGTCACCTAGCTTTCATCTTTTCTTTGGAGTCAAACGTAATTACAGGATCTTTAAATTGATCAGACCTAATACACCAGGAGGATTTCCTAATCTATATTAACCACAGTATAGATACACTGATGAAGTGTTCCACCAAGTTGAATTTGGGGCTCAGTTCCTACCAATCTATTTTTTTCCACATAAAACTGACTTTTAGGATCATTCCTTCAACAAAGACTATAATTAAGAACAACTTTTCTTTTAAAATACTAAAATATCATGCAGTTTGTTTAAATAGATGTGTTCTAAATGCTGAGTGCCAATGTTAAAAAGAATACACATTTTGTTCTTTATGTGAGGCCATGTTAATACCCGAGATTTATAGCTAATCAGTGCAAACTGTCATAGGTAATCTTTACGGAAGTATGAAAAAGTCTTAGAAATCAGAATGATATTAACAGAATAGCTTGTCCAAAGTTCACAGTATTTGGCAATCCTTTCCACATAAAATAGAATATTGTGCAAAAGTCTAGGCTTTGGAGACAAAGGTACTTTGGGAATGTTGATTGTGATACTTCTTCTGATGCAGACTTGTGAAGTTAAGCAACTGTGTAACTTTTCATAAGCTTCAATTTTCCCATCAGAAAAACAGAGAGAGTAATATCCACTACATGGGGTCATTAAGAAGATTAAAACAAAACTAATTTTCGTAAAGCATTTAGTGGAGTGGTGACACACAGTAAGTGCTTAGTAAGCGGAAACTATTATGGTGTGTGACAAAACCCTTTGTCATTTCCATGGTCACCCTATAAATATTTATTAAAATGACAGAGAACTAGCCAACTCAGCTCATGTTCTTTGATCTCAATCATCACCCCCTCAGTTCCTTCCTGAACCATCTTCATATGTGTGTGTGTTTCCCTCCATCTTTGTTTTTCTCATTTCCCCCTTTTACACTTTTCAGATGTTTTAAATTGGTAATTTACTTCAATATATTCATTATAGAAATCTCTATGTCTTCTGTGCGGCCTGATTTTCTTTTCTTTTTTTTTTTCCCACTAAACCCAGAGGTCACTAATCACAGGCACTTAGCTCTTCAAAACATTAGCACATCAGTAGCAAAGGAGCGAGTTATCCCTGGGGATTTCATTCATTTCAAACACTGTTTATCACATCGCTCTCTAGAAGTTACCCATTTAAATACCCTATCATATGTTAAATAGGTTTGATATATTGTCTTGGGAAATGATAGCACTGGTTTCTCTTAACACATACAATATAACTAAGGCCTAACATTCATATTTTATAATGTCAATTTCTTTCCTATCTACAGGTAATATCTAAAGCCATAAAAACTCTTCAGAAAGAATAGTACATTAGTGTAGACAGACCATGTTAGAAATGTTTCTCGTACTTCTGAGCAAGGACAAGTCTAAATGAAAATATACCACTAAACATAAATTTAACAGTTAAAAGTTTAATGTAAACATTTCAAAGAATGGAATATCATAGAATCCGCTTTCTGTCAATAGGACAATTTTCATATTTTTATGTTTGAAATAAAGGTCACTTCGCAGGGCACTGATAATAAATGGATCGCATGGACAAACCATGTGATTTCAAAGCCTCATCTAAATTACAGTCTTAAAATGTCACGTATCTTTCATCTTTCTTTGGCGTCAAACATAATTACAGGATCTTTAAATTGATCAGACGTAATATACCAGGAGGATTTCCTAATGTACATTAACCACGGTATAGATACACTGATGAAGTGTTTCACCAAATTTATGTGGACCTCAATTGCTACCAACCTATTCTTTTCCACATAAAACAGTTTCAGGATCATTCCTTCAATTAAGACTATAATTAAGAACACCTTTTCTTTTGAAATACTAAAATAGCATGCATTTTGTTTAAATGAATGTGTTCCAAAAGCCAAGTGCCAATATTAAAAAGAATACACATTTTGTTCTTTATGTGAGGTCGTGTTAATACCTGAGATTTATAGTTAATCAGTGCAAATTGTTATCATTTTTCAAAATTATAAGTCTAATTACCTAAATGCTTTTACATACAGTTACTAAAATGGCATGCCTGATTTTAAAGCTTGAGCCTTTTTGCATAATCATAACCAAAAAAAGTTTTTCATTATGACAAACAAAAAGAACTGACTCTCCATTTGTGAATAAAACGGAGCTGTTTTGTGTATATGTGTAAATATATAGACTTGTGTAGAAGATGGAGAACTGTAAATAAAAATGACAATACAAATGGAAAAAAGGTAAAATATTATGTAAGTACTATGTGTGTTACTTATTTACCCAGTGTTTTCCCCCAAGAGTTGGAGGCTTCCTTTACCCTTGTATCTGCACCAAATTACCCAATTTCACTAATCATTTGGATTTTTTATAATTAGAAGAAACATGCCACATGAGAAGCATAACTTAAAATTTCTGGTATGGTGCAAACTGCTTTTACAGTTTTTATCTCTACATTGCTCTAAATAGCCCTTCAAGGTACTTCATAAAGGTGTTACCTGTGTTTTATAATCTGAGAAAACAGTAAATTAAAGTAGACTGTTTTTGTCAAGGTCATATAGCCAGAAAAGATCCTATAACATAAACCTGGTCAAGCATAACAGTCTTTTGTGATTTCCACTAAAATAAACTAAAAGATCGTCATTCTACACATTAAAAGTGTGAGTAGTTTACACAATCATAAGAAACTTGATAGATACATAGTGCAACTTCAAAATACTTTATCGGCTTGGCGCCAGTAAAACAGTGATTACGGCGCCAGCCACATACACCAAGGCTGGTGGGTTCAAACCCAGCCTGGGCCTGATAAACAACAATGACAACTGCAACATAAAATAGCTGGGCATAGTGACGGGTGCCTGTAGTCCCTGCTACTTGGGAGGTTAAGGCAAGAGAATTGCTTCAGCTCAAGAGTTTGAGGTTTCTGTGAGCTGTGATGCCACAGCACTCCACCAAGGGTAACATACTGAGACTCTGTCTCAAAAAAAAAAAAAAAAATCTACTTTATCATGGAAAGGCCTGCCAGAGAAAGATGGCATACAAATAATTATTTCTAAAATATACTTTATCGTCCAAAGTGAAAACATGGGTAAAGAATATATATAAGCAATTAATAAAAAGAGAAATATAAGTAGACTATTCTCATTAGAAAAATACTCAATTTCACAAAATAATCAAAGAAATGAAAATTTAAACAAAAGAACCAAGTGTTTTGAGGGAAACACACATTCCTTTATTGGACTGACTACATTTAAATTGGTAAGAACCTTAGTACAGGGCAATCTGACAATAATCTAAAGGAAATTTATAAAAACACATAATTTTAATTCAGAAATTGAACATAGAATTTATCCTAAGTAAACAATCATAGATAAGTAGCAAAAACTTGGGTTCAAATACGTCTTTAGCCTTGTTGTCAATCATGGCACAAAAATGAAAGAAGAAAAGAAAAAGAAACAATCCAAGGGTCCCCAAATAGAAGACTGGCCAATTCCGATTAGTTATTTAATGATATAGAATTATACATACTAAAAATAATGTTATAGGAGAATAATTTATGCCATTCAAAACAAATGTGATATGCAGTTAAATTTTAAAAAAATAAAGGAACAAGAAGAAGATTGAAATTACACGTATAACACATTCCCACTTTGGAGGAAATATAGTTTTGTGGGGGGGTTTGGAGTGTTTTTTTGCAGTTTTTGGCCAAGGCTGGGTTTGAACCCACCACCTCCAGTATATGGGGCTGGCGCCTCACTCCTTTGAGCCACAGGCACCACCCTGGAGGCAATATACGTTTGCAGGTAAAATCCACTCCTCTCTGGAGCCAGACAAATGAATTCCAGATTGGGCTCCACCATTTATTGGTTATGTAACTTTTAAGATGTTACTTTAACCTTTCCAAAATTCAGTATCCTCCTCTATAAAATTAATATAAGAAACTTCTAAATTTTCAGGGCTTTCATAAATTTCAATGAAATAAATTACATATGGCTCTTAGTACAATACATGAATAGAGTAAGTGTCCAATAAATGTGAATCTTTATCATAATTCTTATTACATAACATGTGCATTTTGTGCCATATTTTATGTTATGTGCATATAATAATCACATATTATATTAAACATATGTCTATGACCAACATTCACCAAAATTTTTAAAGAGACAATTTGTCAGGTGTGAGATTATGAATGGCCATTTTGTATGTAGCTGGATTTTTCTTCAGTGACTAAAATATAACTTTATAACAGGGAAAATTCAAATTATGTACATTGGATTAGTCTAGAAACTTCAGTAATAACATCCAAACCCTGAAATTCCAGTGCCTTATTTTAAACTTCGGCATGGTCTCTGTAGGTCAGGTGGCTCTCCTAGGAAGCCAAACAGTAATGCAAGTCTATTTACAGGATACAGAAGCAATTTCTAGAATATGAGCCTTCTAGAGCTCCACAGAAGAGCAAGTGAGCAGGAAGATTCCCTGAGACTTTCCACTGCCTCTGCCAAGAGGTGACACATGTCCCTTCCACTCCTAACCCATTAGTTTGAACTAGTCATTTTTCCCTCCCCATATGCAACAAGGCTGAAAAGTGGGGGGTGGAAGTCATGAAAAATTAAACGTCTCTCACCAAAAAGTGATAAAAGAGAAGTAAATTAATAGATTTTTACCCCAATTAGATGTTAATTTCGTAAGTTCACTTAGCAAGTTTGATTTCTCTAATCTAAGAGAATACAAGTTACCGAAGTTCTCTAACTTCTTCCCCAGACAGACCTTCTATAACAAGAAGTTAGGATCACTGTGTTAATCCGGCACCCGGTAGACACTATTCTAGGATGTGCCTCCCACTAACCTGCAGTGTGACCAAAATATAAGTCAATAAGCATCTGTGGAGTCGATTATCTTGTTTGTGAAATAAATGAGTCAAATATGATATTTCCTTCTGTCCTGGGTGGCTGGAAACATGCTGCCTTCTTAAATCACCAAGTCCCTGTCATTTGGAAGTTTTGCTTTTAACTTCAGTTTATTTAAATAATCACATCTTTTCATTGATAACATTAGTGTCATAAACCTGAATTAAATGCCATGTGATACTTCCTTTTGCAGTTTGCTCATGGAATTCCCGGTATAGTAAACCCAAATAAATATTAATGTGTTCACAGGATGAATTGCCATTCCATGCCAGCCTAGCGCTCTTCAGCAGGGCAAGCCATTTTGAGCATGTGTGTGGTAGGGAATGGGGTGAAATTTGTACTCTTTAGCTCTTTAGTAGTTGATGCTAACAACTGCCCTCTGATGTAAGTATGGTTGGATGATCTAAAGATAAAGGGATGAAATTTACCCAAGCTAGTAAACAATCAAAGTGATTCTCAATCCAGAGCTTATGATATTTTTAAAAGTATAGTAAAATTGGGGCCAATAAGGAAGAACAATCTTATTGTTTCACTGTAACTGAAACAGAGAATTGGGAGCCCCCCCTCAACTGCTGTGGGAAAAGCCAGGCCATGTTCCTGCAGCCTGTCTCTCACTCAGAAGAACCTAAGAAAACTGCTTTCTGGGAATAACTGCAAAGGGAAACTGCAACAGCGTCTGCTACTCTAGTTTATTGTATTTTTATGCAAATGAGTTCATTATCAAAATATGCAGTATTGGCTCGGTGCCTGTGGCTCAACAGGCTAAGGCGCCAGCCACATACACCTGAGCTGGCGGGTTCAAATCTAGCCTGGGCCCGCCAAACAACAATGACGGCTGCAACCAAAAAATGGCTGGGCGTTGTGGCGGGCGCCTGTAGTCCCAGCTACTTGGGAGGCAGAGGCAGGAGACTCGCTTGAGCCCAGGAATTGGAGGTTGCTGTGAGCTGTGATG